>NDXZ01026962.1:10487-22467 GCA_003055125.1 Paykullia maculata | reverse complement strand
ATGATGGGGCGAACCACAGCCGTATAAATCCAGTGGACATACCCACGTAGTAGTTATAAGGCCCCAAAAAAGTACCAAAATATAATTTTGACCCGTTTTTATCAATCAGGCTCCCAAATTTCAAAAAGTATAAGCCACCTATCCGGTTATTTATTGAGTAGAATACAATGCTTTTTTGCATTGCTTTTTGCAATGCTTTTTGTTTGTATCTTGTTGAGTTTATCAAAAATAAGGTTACCGACTTTCCCCTGTTTTACCTACTAAATATTTGAATTTCCAAAAATCCCTTCTTAGTGTCTAACAGTCCAAAGTACATGTCTCTAGCTTTATGCGTTTGGGCTGTGCGATGATGAATCAATCAGTCAATCAGTCACGTTACTATTTTATTTATATGTATGCATATAGATAAAAGCGAAGTTCTAAAATTTGTTAGTGAGCTAAAAAAAAATTAGTGTTTGTGTTAAAATTTGGATAAAAAAAAAGCAAAATTCTACAAAATATATTTGATAAATTAATACCAAATATGCGACTATAGGACTTTAGGAACATAGAAAAGTTGATTTCAACAGACATGGCTAAATCGACTTCCTATCTATAATGATTTAGAATATAGATACATACATATGTTCACTCATGTAAACAGAAGAAAAACATTTTAAAAAATCCTCTCCTAATCACCTTATGAATGGTTCCACGAAGAATTTCCTTCTTGCGATGAAAACTGTTAGAATTGTAGCAAAATATGTACATATGTATGTATAAAACAAAACCAAATTCGAAATATTAATACATATTTGTCTACTCCCTTAAAGGTAATAATAAACCATTATTTAAACCAAAAAACATGAAGTTTTAACTTTTTTTTTGTTTTTGTTTAAGTAGGTACCTCTCTAGGTAACTCACCTTACTACTTTTATAATTGGTAATGGTTTTATTGCTGTGTATGTTATATATTAAACCATGTTAGTATTGTTAATAACTTAAAAAACCTAATTAGCATATTATCATCTAAGTAACAAACACAAACACACACCTGTTGCTGCTGCACACCTTCCAAAAAAAAATGTTTTTTTTTGTGTTTTTATTACTTAACAACAAGTATGTGGCAACGTATTAAAATTAATACATACATACAATAGAGATACATATGTATATACACACAGGTATACATATGTACATATGTATGTATATAATACATATCAAGTCTTTTGTTGTTTTTATTTGTATGAGAGATTTAATACAATTTATTTGTACCAATAAACTTTTTTGAATTTCCGTTTGAGCGGTTTTTACCTTAACAACTAGATATTGTTTTATTTAAAATAATGTGCCGAAATCGGTACTGATGTTTTGAACGAACTGTATGTGATTTGACTTGTTTTACATTAAATACATTTTCTAGTAAAGATCATTTGCTGCTTGTAATAGTAAAAGTAAAATCACATGTGAATTTTATTTCAATTTTCATATTTTTTGGTGACATTTTGTAATAATCATTTTAGGATCTATCGAATAGTTGTTAAAAGTTTACAGAATTTTTTTAACACCTTCCGTAAGGAGAAAATTGATTTAAAACTATTAATTTAGAGAAAAAGAAAATGTTTTATATGAATTATAAAAAAAAAAATTGAGAAATATTTTTTGATAATAAAATTTTTGTTAGAAAACTTACTGCCTGGCCCACAAAATGCGAACGAGTTTTTCTTTCAAATAAATATAGGTATTTCAAACAAAAACAAAAAGTTTAAGTTTGTTTGAAATATATTTAATCGAAAGAAAATATCGTTCGCATTCTGTGGGCCAGGCAGTTAAAAATTTCTTTTTAATTAAGAGAGAGAGAGTGTTAAATGTTTAACAAATTAAATACAAAACTATCAATTTACTAATTAAAAATCATATTTTTAGTTATTCCAGTCTTTTACTTGTTAGAAAACAAGAAAATGAAATTTATTATAAGTATCCCAGCAAATATTGGATAATGACTTGCTCTTAATCTTAAAGTTTAAACAATTTACTTATGTTCCACAAACTAAAAATAAACTTCAATTTTTTTAAGAAACCCATTATTCTTCAGTTATTTTCAAGTCATTTACAAATGTTTGATTTCAAATTATTTTTAATTTAAAATTAAACATTCGTGTTTGCTAGAAGTGTTGGAGTTTGCCAGCCTAGAAATTGAAACTTTAAAACCTTCCAGAGACCCTGGTTTGTTAAATTTTTACGGAAAATGGTTTTTATTGCTCCACTGGACTAATAAAGTTAGAAAATAATTTGAAATTACATACATACATAACCCCCTACTTTTCATTACAATTAAAATATAATGTCTCTTATGTGTGACAATGTAAAAAAAAAATATTGTCCAACAATATGAGTTATTGTTTATAGTATTAACCAAATACGGTAAGGTTTGATGTTTAATTTTGTATGACATAAAATTATACATATTCTATTCTACTTGGTATTGCGTTTCAAAATTTTAACATGAGACGGCTAAATGACAGAGCGCTATAAAAATAATGATTCATGATTGAATATATTTATTTTTCGCGTTTTGTTTTTGAAATTTTCGTTTCAAGTTGTAAAATTTTATTGTTGTTGAACTTTTTAATTTGCATTTTATTTTAAAATAATATTGTAATTTGCTACCGTTTTCTGTTTTCTGTTATTTTTATTAGGATAAGGTTTCGTTAAGAATTTAAATGAGTTTCGCTCGTTTAAATATTTGGTTATATCGAGTGTGAATGACTTATATTTTATACGAAAATAATTCTTTACTTTTTATTATTTTAAAAATTTAAGCACGTTTTTAAAGATGATTCTTTGCATCGTTATTTATAAACAACACAAACAATGTTTGTGTTGTATTGCACTTAAAATGTTTGCATGATTTGAAATATTTTTTTTAACATTAAATAAATTACGTAAACTAAAACAAACAGACGCGTCTAGTTGAAAAGAGTATGGAATTTATGTACAATATACTGAAAAATAATTTTTAAATCAAATTGCAAAAAAAAAACACAAAGCCAAGAAAAGAGTTAACTAGAACAAAGTTTTCTTTTAAAAATGGCTTCATACATACATTCATACATACATATGTATGTACATATGTCCATATCTATATCATTGCTAGGTGGCTAGAAAAAAACTAGGAAAATATGCATGTATTGCCAGATTAGAGCTATATATCGACGGTCTCAGGTAGAAAGGCCCTAACTCAAATAATTGTAATTTTACAGGAGAAGATAAAAACATAATATAAACTGTATATATCAACATGTAATTTTTTTATACAATTGTTTTTAAAACCGTTATTTTTGAAAATATTGCACTAATTTTTGTGACGAGTATATTTGTGTGAAAAGTATTGATATCACTAAAAAAAAAGTCAATATCGAAAAAATTTGAGTTAGGGCCTTTCTACCTAAGATCCACGATATGCAATAATGACCTAAAGCAAAAATTTATGCAAATAATTAGCATGATGAACCGCCACCAGATAACCTCACTTCTTCACAAAAACAATTTTACAAAATCAACGCATTTGGTTTTCTTAAAACTATTTTTTTAGCTGTCAAGGCAAGTAAAAACAGCTGATTGTAGATAAGCAAAGAAAAAGTAAATGAAAAGAAAAAAAAAAGAATTGTATGTATTTTTGTTTACAAACAAGAAAATGTAAACAAACTTTGACAGATAGGAAAGAGAAAATACATTAAGTATGCCCAGTTAACAAATGCATACAATACATGCAAATTCAAAAATTATGTTTCATTTAAACTTTAAAATCGAATAAAACAAAGATGCATTTTTTAAACTGACATGCAATACATATTTTTAAAATTAAAACTTTCTAATTTTGGCTTGATCGAAGCTCGAGTGTTATTAGGCTTTGATTCTGATCCATACAGGTTAAATTACTATCACGTTGCGAAAATGTTGCTCATTCATAATTGTCCAGAATTTACCGTAAACACTGGCACAACTCCCAGATCTTAACATTATTTACCATGTTTGGGAAGAACTTGCCCGTTATCTCTATAAATCCACTTTCAACGCAGTGAAGCAGTTGAAGCAGGGACTAAGGACGTGATTGAAACAACATAACTCCGGAATTTGCGCGAAACTCGTGCAATCGACGCCCCGACGTTTGAATGCAGTGATATAAGCAAAAAGTTTTGCTTCCAATTGCTAAAACTGTTTCTTATATTTGACTGTCGAAATTCGAATAAATTCTGAAATTCGATAGTTTTGTTTTCTTTCTTTATTTAAAAAATGGTTTTGAATAAAACGTGCTAAAGATTATACATTGTTTTAAAGGTTTTTTAATAATCCACAACTCTGTATCAAAGTTTTTTAGAATTATTTACATTTTTGCAAAAAAATAGGTACTTGAATATTCTCATACCAAGTGTCCAATATCACCGTTTGAGTCACTGTACATATGCATGTATGTCTGTGTTATTTTTAAAATTATTCCAATTTCTAGATAACAACATTTTTTGCTGGGTTTTGTTTGTTGACAAATCTTTATCGAACAAACTACTTGGTTGTGCTACCAGATTTACCAAAAAAGAATAGAGTTACCCACAAACATATTTGTTTTTTTCTTAGTTGCATACCATATGTATTAACTTTTCAATACAAAAGCTTAACTTTAAAACAAAAAAACTAGACTAATGTATATTGTTTTTAGTTTTTTTTTAAACTTATTTCTCAAATTAAAACTATGTGAAATGGTTAAATATAAGAATATGAATATATTTAGCTCCAAGGCATGAAAAATAAAAAAGAAAGAAAATAAATTAAATAAATTTATATTGTATGATAATGAAGCAGCCTTTAAGAGACTAGTGGTATAAACACCGGTATAAAAGACAATAAACTACAAGGAAGCAAATGTCAAAAAATGGTTCACACGTACTGGTTTTATTGTCTAGAAGAGTTTAATCATTTTTTCCCTACTACGAGGGTGGTACAAACAATTTCCTATAATGTCTTAAGGCATAATATAATAAATATTTTGTTATATGTACGTGTGAAAACAAAACTTGTATTCTTTAGAGATAAATTGTATGCAAAATATAAACAAGTAAACTAACTTCCGTTTAACAAAGTCCGGATATTATAACTACAAAGTAATTTACTTACACCATTATACATACATATAAGTACATAGTTGCAAATCTATTCCTACATTATCACATGATTATGTTAATTTTTTTTTTTTTTTGTAAGCCCTAAAATTATTTGGTTATTAACAAATTTTGTATATTATAGTTTTATATCTTTTGAAATTAATACGAAGTAAAAAAAAACTTGCAATTTAAATTTATTTGCAGTTTCTTTTTAATGCTCTTTATTTTGTTTGTTGTTTGCTTAAAACTTCCATTAAAAAAAACTTGTGCAACTTGTGTTGAATTTAGTATATGTATGCAACACTATTTTTTAAGTGCTTTAAAATTTATTGTATAAATGTTTTTAATTTACAGTTAATAAACATTACATACTTATTTTATGTGCAAATCGAATAGTCAAACGAGTTACTATCTTTGCAATAGACATATCGTAAACTTGCCAAAATGTTAAACTACACAAAAACAAATTTTAATGTGTTTTATTTTTTTATTTTTTATTGGAAAACCTTATTGTTTATTAAGCGTTTAATTATTTTTATTACTAATATTTATTTTTTAAACAACTGTATTTAACTATTATATCTATGTATATGTAAAACTTAACTTACTTATAATTTATTTATATATATTTTATTAAAGCTATTTTAATACACAACAAGTAAGAGCACTTTATTCGGCTATGCCAAATCTTATATACCCTTCAAGGTAAAGGTAAAGGTAATTAAAGTCGTAGAAAACTTGATTTTTTATGTAATTTTTCTATATTTTTATTTTTTATTTTTTTTATGATATACATTTTTGATTTTTTTATGATATACATTTTTGCGCCCTTATCTTTGCGAATTCTATGCCAATTAATTCTTTTTTTTAAATGATCTGAAAGGCATGTTCAACACACAAATATAATTAGTTTTTGTGTCAAAAAAGGTAGTTTTCTTGTTTAGTTTATATTTCAGCCATTTTGAGGATATATCTGATACTTTAAAATTGGTAACGGGTTCGTAGGACATCAGGGGGCTAAGAAAAGTTGAATCAACATATAGACGGAGGACATGGCTACATCCACTTCCCTTTTTATATGGATCCTTATGAGGTCGCAGATAAATAATGTAAAAATAACCAACGGAATGACAAACTTTTAAATACCATTGCCACCTCCCCCCGGGGGTAGTTATAAAAGCATCATGATGATGTCCCCATCATGGTATTAATGCCCTTGGGGCAAAGAGGATTGTTTAGCCTCGGGTGGCTGGACCCAAATTGATGATTCACCAGAATCGCTCTGGTACCACGGGAACCAGTAAGCCCCCGGGACTCGTTAGTGGTTGAGGACCCTTCGGGGTCCACGTGGTGGCTGTGGTTGATTAACTGGGTTTCGCATTAGCAGAACTAGCAGGAAGAGGTGTCAATTTGTGCTGATATTCGTCTTCGGACGGTTGAATACACACCTCTATGAGTGTTACTAATAACACAATATAAAAGATCGGAGTCCAGCCGGACATTCTCAGGCTCTGCCTTATAGTAGGCAGGACTGACAGCAAAGGGTAACTAGATAGCCCGAACTCTTAAGCAAGGTTCCTCCAGAATCATAATGGGTAGAAAGTTGCTACCTTTGTGTTCCTTGCAAGTCACACAGGGGCGATGGTTAACGCATACTAATTTAACTCTTGGTTTGACCACTGTCTGGTAATGTCACGATGTGACGGTACAGACATAAATCTAATTCACATATACCATTGCCACCTGTGATTAAGGTTATGAAAAAGAAAACAAAAGCAAATATACCATCCACCGAGGTATATTGAGTCTCCGATTGATTGCTTACAAAAATCCTTTTGAAAGACTTAAGCCAAGTGTCGAAATATTAAAAGAATCATATAAATGCGGCAATTACGTCTGAAACAGCCTGTTTTTTTTTTACTAATTAGAATATAAATTCACACTTTTGATCTCAAGGTTGAAGCTTTGTTAATTAACCTTTGTGTTTTTTAAAGTATTTTTTTTATATTATAAAGTACCTTAAATTTAATTTTACATTTTTTTTATTAAAACATTTTATTTTTTAATTGTTATGAACAATGTTATTTTTAATATATGTAATACATATGACTGAATTCATGTATTTTATGTAATTTTCAAAAAAGAAAACACAAATACATATATTAAAAAAACTAGTAAGAGCGCTATATTCGGCTATACCGAATCTTATATACCCTTCATTACGTTCTCTATGTGTGTACATTAGTAAATTTTGTTCAAAATACACAAACATTTTTTTTTGCTTTTTTTCCCAATATAATCATTTTTGTGTTAAAACATACAAACAAAAATAAAAATTTTTTTTGCTAATATCTCTAAAAATAAATTTTTTTTTTGCTTACAAATCGAACATTTTTTTCTTTAAAATTTCCCAAAAGACATGTCTTACACATACATATATATAATAATTTTTAAGTAAAAAAAAAACTTAAAAAAAGAGGCAGTCGTCTTTTTTTGCTTATATCTCAGCCGGTTATTGATGGATCTTGCCAGTTTTCAATACCGATTTTCTCGAAAGCATTTCCAAAAGTTTGATACCCTGGGTAACCTATGGGAGCTACGTAAAATTGATTTCAACATACACACGGACAGACGGCCATGGCTAAATCGACTTCCCTATATATAAGGATCCCGAATTTATAAACTTTATAGGGTCGCAAATGAATATTGAAGAAATTACAAACGGAATGACAAACCTATATATACCCTCACCACATGTGTGTGTGTGTGAAGGGTATAAAAAATTGTATATAAAACATTTTTATATAGGCGATTTTTGGGGTAATTTGGCGATATTTGGTAGTATCTTAACTTCTTATGTTGTTTAATTTTTTATGTTATTTTTAATGAAAGAACAAAAAAAATATTTTTTTTAATTAAAATTGTATATTTGTACATATTGGCGATTATTGGCGATATTTTTTGCCTATTTGGCGAGGAAGCTCAAAAAAAACTCGCAACACTAAGTACACCTGATGAAAAATCAATACATGTTGTAATGAAATCAGCAAGAATGTTCAGCCTATATATGACATCTCTGGTTATAACTAACAATATTAACTCATTGGAATTTATTAGACTATTTTCAAATTATTATTGTACAATAAAAAATAACCTTTTTTCTATTTTCCATTTCATAAATTATGATAACAATTTTAACCAAGTCAATTTCTTTATAAATAAAGAGGTATGAATGATAAAAGATTTAAGCAAATTACACGTACTGAAAATATAAAACAAAAATTCGAAAGCAATGAAAGATGGTGAACAAGTAAAAAAAAAATAAAATTTTACATTGTATCAATTAGTTCTACATTTGGCTGTGATGAAAAGAACCTTTATTTAAAAAAACTTCAAAAAAGTTAAAAGTGTAGATTAGATTTAAAAAGTGAGTGTTAATTTTTATGATAATTTCCAGCAAAATTTTGAAAAAAAACGTTAAAAAAAATATATTTTTTGCTCTTAAATAATTTTATTTAATAATCATTTTCGGTTAGATGACATTCTGTAAATATGTAAACTTTCGCAAAGGTAATTTTCTATAAAATATATATAAAACTGCTTAATTTAAATCTCATTTATTCCCGCTTTTTTAATTATTTCAATATTTTTCATTTTCCATTAATTTTTCTAATTAAAAAACAAATAAGTCTAAAACACTATGAAAATTAAAAAAAAAACAAAAGATATACTATTTATAACTTGTAATAATTAACTTGTAATAATTGTAAAAATTTTGGTTGAGTGATTTCAATAGCGATAGTAAAATGTTTGCACACCACGACTATAAATAAAGACTTTCTTTTTTTTTCTTTCTTGTTGTTGCTGATGTTTGTTTTAATAAAAAAAAAGTGTTTGTTGTTAATTTTTACAAACAAACATACATTAAGTTTAATTGCATGAAATTATTAATAAATGTATTAAACAACTTTGAAATTTGTTTAACAACATAACATAAATTTTCCTTATTTTTAACGCATAAAGCGTAAGATTTTTAACATTAAAAAAAGCGTATTAACGTAATAATTACATACATATGTATGTATCCCAGCAAAACCTTGCATTGCTTTGTAATGAGTTAAAATGATAGAAATACAGTAGTTGCACTACTTACCTTTTGGCATTTTAACCCATTACGTTAACAGGGCGATGTCATTGGAGGTAAGTACTTTCCTATTTTTCCCTATTTGAACATCAATAAGTCATTACCACCCACGCTTACAAATAGGGATTTTGTGAAGTCATTACTTTAATGTCATTAAAAAACTGTTTACTAATCATGATTAAGCAGCCCTCTTAATTACAAATAACGAATTGAATAAGTCATTACTTTTTAAATATTATATAACTACTTGCTTTTAATAAGTCAAATAACCAATTTATTACATGGGCTTACATAACTCATTATAAACAATGTATTATATTCGGCTTCCTAAGAACGATACTGAGGTTTGTTACTTCTATACGTTACGTTTTACAGAAACAGAAAAAACCTTTAGAATCGGTATGAAAACCGTCATGTATTCATAATCATCCGTCAAAAATATAATTACTTATACTTAAAGTATGTTAACCCAAACGAGAATCATAATAGTTAACTTAAGTGGCTCCTAACATTTTTATTCGTTTTACAGAAACACCTAGAAAGAACCTTAAGAGCCGGTTTGAAAACCGTCGTTTTAATTTAAAAACATCTGTCGAAAATATAATTACATACTTATACTTATAGTATGTTAACCCAAACGAGAATTATAATAACTTATTAAAGTGACTCCTAACATTTATTTCGTTTAACTTAAAAACACTTAGAAAAAACCTTTAGAGCCGGTTTGAAAACCGTCGTTTAAATTTATAGACATCCGTCGAAAATATAATTACATACTTATACTTATAGTATGTTAACCCAAACGAGAATTATAATAACTTATTAAAGTGGCTCCTAACATATTTTTCGTTTAATTTAAAAACACTTAGAAAAACCTTTAGAGCCGGTTTGAAAACCGCCGTTTAATATATAAACATCCGTCGAAAATATAATTACATACTTATACTTATAGTATGTTAACCCAAACGAGAATTATAATAACATATTAAAGTGGCTCCTAACATTTTTTTCAGCTAAAGTATATTCAGCATTAATTTATTTTTAAATATCTGCCAAAATAAATTATTACGTTTCACAATATAAACTTATTATTAGAAAACTATTTCTAAGTAATGCAGGCGGTATGTTATACTCATTGAAAAGTATGTTAATTAAGTAAGAGCAAGCCATTACCCAGTTTTTGCTGGGTATGTACATATGTATATTACAGTCAGCAAGATATTGCAATTTATTTATTATATTTAGGCAAATGACTGGTTATTAATTTTGAGGGTTAGTAATAAAAAAAAACAGTTATTAACTTTCATTACATATGTCAAACATTATTTTAACATCTCTATAGAAAGCAGGGCTGCCAATGAGTTCAATGGGAAAACACCAACCATAATAATAAATAACGATTCAAATTTAATTTTTGTTTGAAATATTAATGTTCAAGTTTTAGAAAGTAAAAAATAAAAATACTAACCAAACCACTCCTCACTTAAAGTTGTATTACTATTTTCGCAATTTTCAACATTATCACTTTTATTTTTATTTAAATAATTATTGTTATTATTATTGTTATTAGTCACAGTAAAATTTTTCACACCAAATAAATAGGTTTGTTTTATCTTATTGGCTATAGATTTGGTTTCAATTGCATTTTCAATACGATTTTTATGTGATTTATTTAGGCTTATATTATTTGTAGGATTACAATTGTCATAAGATGCTTTGGTATTTTCAGTTGATGAGGGGGTGTTGCCATTATTATTATTATTATTATTATTAACACTATTTTGTTGCTGTTTATTTGCGTTGTTTTTGTTTAAACGTAAACTATTACGATACAATTTACGAGCTGAACGCAAAAAACCCAATAGACGAGTATCGGGTGCACAATATTTGTTATGGTTATAGGCCGACGAATTAACACTGAACCCGTTAACGAGGAATATCGGGGTAGTTTCCGATACTGTTTTTGCCGTTGCAGACTTTATGGCGACTGAATTGCATTTGTTTAAATTATAAAATGAATTAAGATAGTTAATATGAGATTTTTGATAATGACTATTTGGTGCCGAGTTTAAACTACTGGTAGCCGTTAAGGGTTTATGTTTAGCGCGACCCGTATAACTTTGACTTTTGTGTTGCTGCAATTCTTTGTGTGTTACAGAGCTGGCACTACGATGTAATGTTGCGGAGGAGGAATTGCGCCCACAACCCAAATCACTTTTGTAACAACATCCCAAACTTGACTGACGTTCAGCCGATTGTTTACACCAATAGATTTTATTGCTACCAAAATAATATCTTTTGCGATTATCACATTTTGGAGTACGCGGCCTTTTGGCTCGTGTACTAGAACCACTACTTCCGGAGGATTTTTGACAACTGCGCACAGAAGAGTTTGATGTTTTCGATGAAGTGGATGATTTTATTTTCTGATGTTTATTATCATGATCCAATATACTTGTTACAGATTTATCTTTGTCACTTTTAAAAGTGTTGGCTGAAGAAGAACAAGTTGTTGACGTCGATGAAGCAGAATCTATTGTTGTTGCGGTGTCTGGGGATTGTAAGATGCCGGTTGTTGTTGAAGTTGATGTTGAAGTAGTTGAAGTGTTCAAAAAAGAATTGGTTTGTATGAATACACCATCACAAGTAATTTTGATTGTTGTCACCATGGTTTTTGTTACAAAACATATTTAATTGT
>NDXZ01026958.1:0-14473 GCA_003055125.1 Paykullia maculata | reverse complement strand
CAGATGAATTTTCAAGTCTTATAAATAATAAATTTTAAATTCTATTGATAAATATTTTAAACTTAAACAAAATGTACAATTTTGTTTTTGGGATTTTTTTCAACTAGAGTGTAAAAAAACCATAAATTATATAATTTTGTCTACATCAAACGCATTTTATATCAATGAAAAAAAAAAACATACATATAAATATAAATTTAGTTGAAATTAATATTCTTTAGCAAAAGTTGCTTGTTTAAATATTTAAAGAATTTGTCATCACTAATAAATCGCAAAACAAATAAGGAAAAAAAAATAAAAAGGAAATTTAAATGTATAATTGAATAATAAAATTAGTTTAACTGTGTTTTAATGTTTTATAATCTAGTTAAAGACAAAATTTAAGATGAACTCTATTAAGCGAATTAAAAAGACTCAACATGTAAGACTAAGTCGACTTCTTTATACTTTACGTCTTATCATGCTATTTTATTTAGAGACAAATGTTGAAAAATTATGTTTTTTAAATAATTTAATAAAAAGTTTTACTGAAAAAATTTCCAGGAAATGTAATTATAATGGAAATTTTGTTAAGTTTTCTTTTGATTTTAGCGAAATTATTTTAGAGATTTTTTTTATAAATAAAAAGTTTTTTTTTTAAAATATCTAATGAAAAAAAGTTTTTGTTTTGTTTTTCAATATTTTCTTCTTAAGAGCATTAGAATAAATTTTCTCTTTAAAAAGAAATTGTAAAAAATTTGCGCTTTTCCTAATTTCTAAAGAATTTTTGATTCCTTTTTAAATGAAAATTTTTGCTAAGTTTTGCCTTTAAGAAAACATATTTTGCTGACAAATATTTTATAAATTTTTATTTAAAATATTTGCAAGAAATTAAGTTTTTATATTAATTTTTTTTTGTTATTGCTCTCTTAATAGAAAAAATTTTTTTAAGCCTTGTTTTTAAGTTTTTCGATTATTGCTCCGTATTAAGAATTTTCTTTTTTAATTATTTTTGTGTAAGAAATTTTTTTAACTTGTTATACCCTTAACCAGAGGTGACAAGGGTATATATAAGTTTGTCATTCCGTTTGTAGTTTCTACAATATTCATTTGAGACCCTGTAAAGTATGTATATCCATCTGTCTGCCCGTTAAAATAAACTTTTCTCAGCCCACCGATGTCGCAAAGTCACGTCATTGGTATAAAACGATCAGAAATTTTCCAGAGATGCTTGCTATTGCAGTTCAGCCAAATTCGACAATTAACAAGATACATAGAGGCAAAAATTTTTTTGGAGATATAAATAAAATTTTTTGGCACAAAAATGATTTTATTTGTGTGTAAGACATGCCTTTCGAGAAATTAAAAAAAAAAATTTCGAGATATGTATAAGCAAACAATTTTTTTTCGAGATGTAGGCAAAAAAAAAATGTTTCTTTTTATCAATAATTTTGGGGAATTTTTAAAAGAAAAAAAATTTTTTTTTACCAAAAAATTATTAATTTATGTGCAAACATGCCTTGTTGGGAAATTTAAAAAAATTTACTAATTGGCCCAGAATCAGCAAAGACGTGGGCGAAAAACCTATATGGACTAAAATTAATCTTATAAAAGAATCAACTTTTCTAAAACTTTAAATACCTTTCAGACATGTAAACACATACATACAAAAATATACGTTGTGAAGGCTATATAAGATTTGGTACAACCAAATATAGCGCTCTTACTTCTTTTTAAACTAAATTTTAACAATTCTTAAAAAAACAATCCAAAATTTTTATTTTTATAAAAAGATTTTGATAATTTCTCTCTTTACAAAGAATTTCTGATAATTTATTTTTTAGGTAGAAATTTTCCTGGATTTTCTAAAAAATGATTTTTTTTCTAATTTTTTCTAATTTTCGCATATTATTAAAGATCTCTATCTCTACTTTCTTACTAAGAGAAATTTCGAGATAACTTCTCTTTCTATTGCAAGTTTTTAATAAGTTTTCTCTTTACAGAGATTTTTCGTAAAGTCTTTTTTAAGAAGAATTTTTACTTAATATTATTCTTAAAAACTAGTTTTTTTAAACCTTTTTTGGGCAGAATTTTCAATAATTCTGCTTTAAAAAAGAAAATTTTTGATTTAGAATTTTTATTATTTTTTTTTTGTAGAGAATTTTACGGTTATTTTACCCTTTTAAAGAATTTTTTATTATATCTTTTTTTTTCCAAAAAAAAAAAATCTTATTTTCAACAGCACTTTTGATAAAATCTTGTTTTAGCAAATAATTTCTATGATGTTTCTCTTAATAGAAAAATTCTTAGTTACTTTATCTTTTATTAACTCTCATTCTAATTTGTCTCTTGTAGCGTATTTTTCACAACTGCTTAATATTTCGGTATTTATTTAATAAAGATATTAAAATTCGCATAAACGATAAATCACGAATTTAAATTAGAGGCTTTGTTTTAACTATGCTTATGTATGCATTTTTTTCAAATTTCTATTTTAATAAATTTATATACAAATATTAGGGTGGTAACGGATCTTCTAAGTTAAGCAAATGCGAAAAAATAATAATAATAACTTTTGCGAATGTGAAAACAAATGATTATTTTTCAAAGTCATGTGACCCTTCTGATAGGTTTAATAAAAATAAATATTAATTCCTAATTTTGAAAGTTTAACTAAAACAGTTATTTTTTTTAAAATAAGTTAAGGTTAAATCACTCTTTAAGTAAGAATGCTTATCACTCGTAACATTATTATTTATTATTCGCATTGAAGATTTGATATATATGAAAACAAATGGCAAACGCAAGTGAATGATTTTCATAAAAGATTCCAAATATTTGTCACCTCCCTAATTTGTATTTATCTTAAAATTAAAGAAATACAACAAGTTCACGGCTTGTCATTGACAGTTTTTTCACACCTAAATATTTGTCATTTCTAACTATTTTTATATGTATGTATGTAGTTATGTATTATACATTTACTCACACACATTAATATTTGTAGTTTATATGCTAATTAAAATATTTAAAAACGATACTAAAAATTAATAATAAGTAAAACTGAATTTAATATTTAACATGTTTTACTGGTCATGCCGCTAATGTCAAAAAGATTTTTGTTGCATAAAACAATCGCATTAATATAAAAATATATTTTTTTTTCTTATTTATAACACTAATGTGATGTGATCGTATAGATATCTATATTACTAAACAAACGTCCGTCCGACTATTGGTTGGATAAATTAAACGAATGAATAAGTTGTGAATAGAAAAACGGAAATTTGATCATATGTGTTTTACTCGCATATTAAATTAAACAAAATTAAATATTTCACACCATAAGATAATACATACATACAAACATATGTACATGCAAACTTATTTTAAATATATAAGCTACACTATTGTCAGCGTGATTATATGCCGAACGATCAGTAGCAGCATATGCGAGTAACAACACTCAGCCAGGTATTCCATCCATTTGTTTGTCATCAAGTCAACATGTAAAGTGAGAGTTTTAATTTAAACAAAACAAAATAAACAAAAAACATGTTTAAGTTTTGTAAATATTTTGTATTTTTGCTTTTGTTAGTTTTTTTTATTTAATAACTTTACAATTTTTAACAAATTATAACGATCTGCTGTAAAAAACTACCACCGTAACGTTTGTTTAGCGCCCTAAATTAATGTCATATTCTTACCCTTAAATTGAAATAAAAGAAGTAAAAGCGCTATAATCGGCTGTGTCGAATTTTGTTTGCCCATCATCAATATTGTCTATGAGGAATGGAACTTCTATGCATTAAATTCAAAAGGAAAGACAACATGAATCTATCCCTTAAATATTTTCTTGGGGTGGATGTAGAAAAATTTTTAATAATATTTTGTCTAAAAAAATAATAAATAATTATATGTATAAACATTTTTTTGAAAAGTTTGTTTTAAAAATAAATTTTTATTTTACGATATTTTCTATCTTTTTTTTAAATAAAAAAAATTCCACAAATATTTTCTTTACTTAAAAGATATATTTATAATCTTCTTTTTATACCCTTCACCTAAGGTGATAAGGGTATATATAGGTTTGTCATTCCGTTTGCAATTTCTACAATATTCATATGCGACCCCATAAAGTATATATATTCTGAATCCTTATAGATAGGGAAGTCGATTGAGCCATGTCCGTCTGTCTGTCTGTCTGTCTATCTGTCTGTCTGCCCGTCTGTTGAAATCAAGTTTTCTCAGACCCCCAATGACGTACGGACCCGTTTTTGGTATCAAACGATCAGAAATTTTCCTGAGATGTTTGCTATTGAAAACTAGTAAAATCGCTCAATAATTGACCGAGATATAAGCCAAAAAAACGACTACCGTCTGTTGAAATCAAATTTTCTCAGCCCCCCGATGTTGTACGGACGAGTTATTGGTATCAAACAATCAGAAATTAGGCATGCTTTTTGAGAAATTAAATTTTTTTCGAGATATCGGCAAATTTTTTTTTTTTAACGTTAATAATACACGTACTGAAGGGTATATAAGATTTGGCACAGTCAAATATAGCGCTCTTACTTGTTTTTTATTTATAAAATCGCATTTTATCTTTATACACAAATTTTATTTATGGCAAATATAAATTTTTTATAAAAAAATTTAAAAAAGTTCCTTAATAAAAAATTTTTTTTTTTTAAAGTTTTAGTATCAAAAAATCATCGAAGTTATACAAAATTTTTGATAAATACTGTTTTTGTATAAAGAAAATACTTTAGAAATTTTCTAAATATAAGAAATTCCAAATAATGCTGTTTCTGAAGATAATATGTTCACAAATTTATTAATTTACCTTAAAGTCTATTTTATATAAAAATAGTTCTTGTTTTATTTTATTTTTATTTTCAATATTTAGTTCAATATAATTTTAAATAAATTCCTACTTCAACAATAATATTTAAATAATTCTGTTCTTGTGGCGAGTTTTAAAAGGATTCTATCTTTGCAGTAAGTTTTATTAATTTCTGGTTTTATAAAGAATTTTCGAAAATATTAAAATAAAAAAATCAAATTTTTTATATTTGTACATATATGTAGGTATATAAGGGATTTTTAAACATCTACAAATATAAAAAAGGGTGTTTCTATTGCTTAAAAAAATAGTTTATTGACAAGTTTTAAAATTGGAGTTGTGAGATCTACAAACCTACATTCAATGCTGTGTCACAGTACCTTATTGTTCCCCAAACGAAAGTAAAGTAATTGTATTACAGCTGTGTGTAAGAATATAAATTATTTTAAAAAATATCTTTCAGTAAATATTGGTATTATTGGTAGGCAGCCGAATACAAATGAATGTGGGAATTTAAAAGTTAACTTCCTCTTTGACAACTAATTTATTCGGTCATTTCACATGATTTTATTCGTAAAAAACCAAATATAAAATATTGAAATTAGTTGTATTTTTAAATGTTTGTGGCGCAATAAATTTTGTTAATAAAATATATAAAAATTAATAACTTACAAAAACAACTGTATGTGTTTTTATAATAATTAGCTGCAGCTGTTTTCGATGATGTCGCGCCTGTTTATAATCAGGCCAAATAGGCAGGCGACAAGCAAACAGAAAGCAGGTTGTTGTACAAAACACCCGCAATTTAAGACATCCGCAAAATTTTCAAATCAACACCAGTCTTGAATTACAAATTTAAAAAAAATAAAACATTCATTTGAAATAACAAACTTATGGATACATATATTTAATATTGATCTAAACAAAATAATAAATGGTTTGAAATCCTAAAGAATAAATATAAACATTTCACGATTTTGCCTTTAATTTATTGCATAATTTACGAATACTAATAGAGAAATCAATAAGAAATGTATGTTTAAAATTCATTAGATTATTAGGATGTTTTTTTTCTCAGATTAAAAATAAAATAAAAAAGTTCATCTTATAACGTAACTTTTGTTGTAACGACATTAGGTTGGTTGAGTGACCAATAATAATCAAAGTAATTTACAAAAAAATTTATTTTTAATTTTTAAGTTAAAAGCACATTTAATTAATTTATTCTTTTATTATTATTAACTACAGCTTGCTGTTCTCAATACTTTTTTTTACTTAATTAATTTTAATTTTATTTGAAAAAAAAGCAAAAAATGAAAGCTATCTGTACCATTCTCCAATTTACATTTCATTTAAAATCTATAAAAAAAGTTTTATATTTTATACATTTTCAAAGTATAGGAGGGTTTTGCTAGTTTAATTGCTATAAGTGGCGTTTTTTGTTCTTTTGAAAAACATTTACTTCTTAATACATATTTTATCGTCTAAAGACGCACGTGCACTTAATAGGTGCACGTGCTCTTCAATATATGTAGATAATCCGACATTTTTTCGATCAATTTTGAAAAAAAGAACGCGAAAGGCGTTAGCAGCTGCATACATATTTGTAATTCATTCATATTATGCAATTTTAAAAGATCTATGGGAAAGTTATTGAAAACCAAAAACACATTCTGCTACATATGGGCAAATTACAGAAACAGTCTACAAAGCAAAAATTTTTCAAATTAATCTAACTCGATTTTTTTTAATGTTTAATTTTATAAATAAATGAAAACAAATTTATTTCGATGATCATCAATACAAAATTATTACCAAATCCTACCCTACCTCAGATCTCTTAAGATTATACAAGAAATTTAAATTTTTTTAGGTGATCATATCATTACTATGGTGTTAATGTAGATGGTCCGATCAAAGGCCATATTTTTATTTATTTAAATCTCTTTAATTTCAGTAAAAACTTTTTTGTTTACGGTTTTGGAAATATTAAAATTAGGTATGAAATGTCAGGTCCATGCGTTGTAGCGTGCGTCACAGAAAATAAGGTTTTATTTATATTGTGAGTAGAATAAACATTTTTTTTCAAGTTTTCTATATTTTTAAATCAAGTTCATATTCTGCTTTTAAGCAAATAAAAAATTAAAATTTTCACAATAATAAAAAAAAATATTAGCATAAAAATTTCTGTAGCGTGCGCCACGATTTGAGTTTTTCCAAAAATTGGATTATCGGTGTTAGGCAAATTTCAGAGTTAAGGGATATACAAAAATACATTCATTCATTTCTACTGAAAGCTCTGTTTCACATTCAACCTATGTTTCTATCTAACTTTGGCAACTTTTTAAAAAAAGGGTGTTGTGACGAGGCCAATGAAGTTTGTATGACGAAGTAATAAAAACGTACATCTTCATATTTTTTAATATCTCGAAAACTAGTAGAGACACCATTCTGAAAATATCAGGGTACTTAGACCATATAAATAGCTTTTTGTATAAAAGTTATTAAACAATTTCGAGATACATATATTTTTTTTTAAATAATAAAAATATATTTTTAAAAATTATTTATTATTTACAAAAAAAACCTTGACATCTTGTCAACTGTAATCAAAAAGAAATTTTTTAAAATCTTAAACACAACAAGAATTATGACCTTTAAAATGAAGGCTCCACAGCAATATTTTTTAATAATTCAAAGCTACAGGGTTGCCATTGTCTATCAAAGGTAAAAAAAAGGAAAACATTACATTACTACATACATTCACAAAATTTTATCAAAATCGGAATCCATCTGCTAAAAAAAACATAGAATTACTCTACTGGAAAAAATGTAACGTGCGTCACGTAGCGTGCGTTACAAAGGGTGCACGGCTGTTAGTAAAAACTACAACATCTTTTGGCTCCAATTAAGTTATTTTAGATTTCTCTTATATTCATCTTTCTTTTAGGATTTAGGTGTTTTGTGATTTATTATGCAAAATTCTCTTAAAATTACGAAAACACACTCCAACTTAAAAGTTGCTTCCACTTTTTGTAGCGTGCATCACGAAACTTTGTGATCCATTATTTTACAATAAATACCTGTTACAAAATTATGTTTTATCCAATTCGAAAGTACAAATAAAATCCCAATAAACACTACTTATAAGTCTAAGGTATCTCTTTTAAAAGAATGTAGCGTTCGTCATGCAGGATTTGCCCATATATATCTGACAAAATATTTTCTTGTTTAATAATACGGCATTTACTTGTTGTCAGTATTTGATCTTTTATATGAACATATGTATATCATCTAAATACATCATCTTTTGCCTCATAAAAAAGTAAATGCATGTGTCTAAATTTCGTAATCCATTTATAAGCTGACTGTCAAATTCTATTCAAAAAAAGTATAAACAATTTTTTAATTAATGGTTTATGACAGCACCGTTCACTATAAACTTATGCTGTCTCTTGTTAGACGTCACACAACTCTTGTAAGGTTTAAGTCTCTTTTTAGCTGCAACTAGGTGGTATCGAATTCCTAAACTTAATATGATACAATAACCAAAGCCCAATCAAATGTTTTTAAATTTTGTTTGCAGTAATGACTTCATTTAATTGCCGTAAAGTATACGTGGAAATGCTAAAATTATTTGCACACAAAGGACTCCTTTTTTTTAGGCAGTGCGAAAGACATTTTTTCTCATATTGGTTTTTGTTAAAATTATTTGAAATTTTTTTAATTATTTCGCTATATTTTGAAAGAAGTCTTTTTAAATAAAAAAAAATTCTGCAGTAAAAAGTTAAATATATTTTATTTTTGGTAATCTGGTGATCAAAGAGTAAATTCTTATTTTGTATAAAATTTGTCATGGAACTATTTTCACTTTTATATTTTTAAAAATAATTTGGTTGATAAAAAAAAAACAAAAAAGATTATTGATAAAGATTTTGTAAACAAATTTGCTTAAATGGTTTTAAAATAATGCAACTCATTGTTTTAAACAAAGAAAACAGTTTCTGTTGTATAAGAAACGTTGTTAAAATATTAAACAACAACTATTGCTTAAATGAAGACGAGCAATTATTATAAGTAAAATTGTTTTATTGTCAATATAATAAAGTTTTGTATAGTTTTGGTATGAAAATTATTCACAGGAAGTTGTTTTAATTTGCTTAAATGAAGTCACACTATACAATGCTTTAGTATTTAAAGATTTCGTTTTTATGTATATTTTTAGTTATAATAATTTTGAATTCTACTTTAACAATTTGAATCAGTCTTTAAACTTGTTCATGATACAACTACATAATATATTTGTACTTAAGAAAGGATTAACTGTTATAATTTTTTTTCTTTTTTTTTTTTGGTATGAAGTTTGACAATTTAAAATTACTGAGAAGAGGAAGAATGCATAAATTTCTGATATTAGAAAGGTAACAGCTGATCAGTTGAGAAGTTGCAGTTGCACCCAAAATTTATAAATAATAGGGGGGTTTTTTTATTGCACTAATCAATATTGTTTTACATTTGCGTTATATTTCTGACACCTATAAATTACGTTGACCCTGCCAATTTAAGGAGTATTGTATTATAAATCCGAAATTTTAATACCGATAATATACATTTTTTTATAACTAAAATTACTTACGAATTTATTATTATTTTTTTTTTGTTAAGTCGAAATTATTGAACGTATTTTTAACAAAACTTTTTATTTGCTTTAGTATTAACTTCATAATTTTTTTATGTTTATTTTATTAACTACAATAATGTTTTACACATATATTTATATTTTTTATTTACATCTTTTTTGCGTTAGAATTTATTATTTTATACGGTCACTGACCCATTTACTCGATGTCATCGATTTAAAATAAAAACAATTATTGAAAAACATTGTAAAATATATGAAATATTAAAAAAAAAACGGTAGTTTGGTTTCAATTTTTCGGGAAAACTAAGTCTATTCCCTTTAAAACTATTCAGAGAAGCTTATAAAAGTTACTTTTTTACTCTTGTTTTCCTAACGTAATAGTTTTTTTTATAAAATTATTTTCAACATAAGCAAAAAATATCTGTGGCAATAAATAATAATAGCTCAAGTTGACTTAAGTGCTTTTTTTATTTTATAACATATTCTTATTCTCTTCTTCAAGATCTTTCACTCAGCTAAATTTCAAGTATAAAATGTCATTAAACATAAGACTATACTACTAAACTGCTATTTAGTTTTGTTATAAATAAATGTGCATCTTTTTCTGTGGCTAAAATTTTATATAAAAACCAAACACAAGCTATTTTAGACAAAACCCTGAATATCTCAAAATACAAAATTTCGACTTAAGCCATTATTATTTATTTCCACAAATATTTTCTTGTTTATTTTATAGAAAAAAAATAGTTTAGATATTACTTAAATAGCGGAACTAATCAAATTAGCATAGGTGTATGTATATGCAAAATTTTGTCAATCTGTGAGTATCAAAAGTCAATAAACAGATTTACGTTAATTTTGGTGTAAGTCCCCTTTCTCTACAGTACACGCGTGCAAAACAAAAGCAAAAACCAATTTTAAATATTTTTGAAAACAAAAATTAAACTCTTTACTCTCTAACCACAATTGATTTATTACGTATTTATCAATATGTAATTTAAAAATCAATAATTAGCAGGTACATTAATATGAATATAAATATTTTTAACATTTTTTAACACTTACAATAAAATCAATAAGAAATCCATTCCATTAAAACATATTTTATATTTGTGTTTCCTGTTGAATTACCAAAATATGTATGTAAAAGTTGAGAAAAAAATATTGAATCTGTGTTTTTTTTACTTTAAGGGTTAATGGAGAAAAAATCAAATAGACTTAAGACAGAAACATTAGTTGTGAAAAAATCAGTGCTACCAAGTTTTTTACAAGTACTAACATTGAAATAACAGGATGCATTCAAAAGACTTAAGGCGAAAACCTTAAACAAAATGAAAACAGCAAAAGACTTAAGAGGCAAACAAACTGCAACATGGCGTTAATTAATGTGCTGTTGTTGTAAACAAAAACAAAAACAAAAGGCAACCAAAGTTTTAAGTAAAATGGCTCCTTTTTATGTTAAAAACATTACATTAAAAATAAAAACACGTATAGGATCGGTTATAAAAATTGTTAAGGTTTATGAAAATTAAGTGCATACATACATTCATACATACATAGTATGTATTACATGCCTATGTATGTATATATTTTTTAAACGTCATCATTTTTTTCAACTTTTGTTAATTTCAATTGGCTTGTAGCCATAAATAAAAATATGAGATTTGTGTTTACATTTTCGAAACTATAATTGACAGTTATATGCGAGTTCTTCAGGTGGTTAAAAAAGAGAAAAAGTAACTAATTTCCAGCGGAAACGTGTTCTGCTTATAACTTTGCCGATCATGGACCGATAAGAAATTTTCTAGAAAGGATTTTAACAGCATACATACAGAAATGAGTCTGCCTAGTCTGTTTTTAGGGTTAACAAAAAGTTTCTTGTGTGTATTTCGGCCATGAAAGTCATGTTGGCGCAAGACCGGAAGACAGTTTTAACACAACATTGTTTGCCCTAATCAGCTTCAACTATACTTGGATTTGCCGTTATTCTTCTTAAAATACATCAGCCATCTTGTTCATCGAAAAAATTTGTTTGATTTTCTTTTTTATACAACAATATTTCCATATAAAAAACTCCTAAGTTGTAAAACTCACTCACAAGAAATTAAGAAAATTAAGGGGAAACACACAACATTTTTTGAAAAACACAGTACATCTACGTACATTAATATGCATGTTAAAAATACACTATATATATTGACTATAACGGACTAAAATAAACACAGTTTAAAAAAAGCAACACCCAGAATACAAAGCTTTTGAAAGTTAGTAGCCAAGGTAATATAGAAAGAATGAGAAGCGAATAGGAGGCAATTTTTATATCATATTTTAAATAAAGTAATCTTTTTATCGAATTCGTACATAAATTGAAAGGTATCCGACTCTAAAATATCTCTATTTAAGTATTTTCTTTTTATGGGCGGTGCCACACACCCTGCTCAAGGCAATTTTTGTTTAAATAAGGATAGTTATCTTAATGGCACAAAGGTTTGATGCAAAAGATATAGCAGATCTCAATATTTCTTAAGTAATTTATGTGAGTTGTAAAGTAAGTGCCACGCTCCTTTATATGGTTCTGTCGGTTTTTGCATAAATAAGCTTACAGATATCAAAGAAAGTTACGCTAAGTTTAATATGGCAGCTATTATAGTTTCTCAAATATAAACATAAATTATATATTTCTGGCATAAAATGTATTTGAGTTGTTTGGGCGGTACCACACCCCCTGATCCGATTCTTTTAAATTTTGACTCGGAAAAATAACGTAGTATAAGAGTTAATCGTACAAAATTTTGAGACCACAGATATAACAATTTCCTAAATATGGAGTAAAATGTATTTGAGTTGTGTGGGCGGTACCACACTAGCATTGTACTAGCATTGAAATAACTCCATAAAAACAAGTTTATATATGCACAAATTCGCTTACTGAAATTTCGGGTGATCTTTTCTAGTTTTAATTGAAATCCATAACCTAAAAATAACCTTTATACTCATTACCCCGGTTAAAATAATGGTAACGAGTAAATATTTACTTTGAATTGAAATTTTTTACTGATCGCCTTAAGCCTTATAAAAGTTATGAAAATGAGTATATAGTTAGGCATAATCAACCAAATCTTTCTCACTTTTTTTGATGTTAAAGTGCTGTAACGTGTCAGCTAGGATTTGACATCACTGACAAACTTATTAATGCCACCAGAACAACATGGCCACCAAATACTGCCGATCTTGTTGAAAAGAAAAAATTTTTTTAGAAGATTAATGATTACCGGAATTTATAGTTTAAAAATTCCAAAAATACCGGAATTTAAAAATCCGTTGATATTTAGAAACTGTAAACCTTATTTCGTAATATATTAAACATTCTCGAATTTCCCACGAAAAAATAAAATAGTAGGTGTTCAAGTAAAAAATGATTTTATTAAAAATATTATAAACATCCAAAAAATTAAAACTTTTTATTATTAAAATGTTTAAACAGTGGTTTTAGGACTTATTTGAAAAAGGTATAACATTTAAATCTGTAAAAATCTCAAAGCTGGCCTTCATTTAAACTCTTTGCAACGTCATAAATTTATGTCATAATCACGAGATACTTGAGCAAATTTAAATGATTAATGAAAAAATTTAACTGTTACTACAATTGATATTAATGGATTTCTAATGGTTTTATTAATATTTTCTGTAAAAACATTAAACATTGATTAAACACCAAGATGATGACAACAATTATGAGATTATTTTAAATTTTGCACATAAAACGGAAATGGGAAATGCAATTTTTTTTATATTTTCTTGCCTGAAGTGTTTGTATAAAAAGCGTTTTTTTTTTCTATAGCGTTTTGAAAAGCAAACACTTTAAAAATTTCATTTAGCTGTTTGATTAAACATAGTTATTCGCAAATAAATGCGATAGTTAAAATTTCGTTGGTGATTTAATATAATTTTTTTTTTTTGGTTTATCATTTTTTTTTAAATTCTTGTAAAACTTACGTTATTTAAATAAACAATTAGAATGATTGAAACACATTAAAAAAAACACACACTCACACAAAATATACATATTGGCTTGAAGATTAATTTTAATAGCGAAGCAAAATAAATATAATAAAATAAATTGTTTATTTTCAACTACTTTTTTTTATTTTTTATTTTATTGTCATTTGTTTGAATCTAATAAAATAACAATTTAATTGCTTTTAATTTACAAATTACAACACAGCTTTTATAATTTTATCGCAAAATTAAATCACGCGTCATTTGGTCATAAAAAATATAAATTAGATAAAAATAAAAGTAAAACAGTTTGTTATTGCGGGGTATTTTTTAGTTTTTTTTTTCAGACAAAAAAATAACGTTAAAAGTTTATGTTACAAAAAAAAAATGAATTATTAAACTTTTATTATTTATAGGCAATAAGCAATGGAAAAAATTGCATTTTTTTATTATTGCAGTATTATTGTATTTGTTTTTTTTTTAAGTAAGTCACTTTTGTTTTTTAATTTATAAGATGTAAAAAATCTGTCTGTCAGTCTACTAAGAATATGCATCTTTTACTCCTTGCTCTTTGTTTTATAAAAATTTTTGTTAACGATTCTTAAGCATCTATGTATATGAGCACAGATAAGTACAAATACAATTACATAAAAAAGGCAATCATAGTAGGGAAATTACTGACATAATAAGAAAATGACTTAGACTATATACCTTAAACCATAATTATAAATTAAAAAATAATAATGTTGATTGAAAACACACTTTTGGCCAAACTATTAAGCTGTAATAAATAAAAAAAATAAATTGTTCATTGTTTCTAAACGATGTACGTTATTGAAAACCAATTTAAAAAAAATGAAAACCAACAACAATTTTTTTAGCTACCAAGTTTATGATTGCTTTGAGCAATTTTCATAAAATTTGTTAAAAACAAAAAAAGTTATTGAAAAAAAGTTTTTTTTATTTTTTTGTATATAAATAGGCATATAGGTCTGCAACCGATTTTA
>NDXZ01026952.1:22465-34731 GCA_003055125.1 Paykullia maculata | reverse complement strand
AAAGAAAACCTACATGTCATATTGGTTTAACGAAAGATTTTTTTTGTTTCCTTTTGCTTAGTTATCCGTTTCCCGCTAGTGTGTCTTCAGGTTCGTTCGGTTTATACTATTTTGAAGTCAGTTAGTAGTTTTTCTTCTCTTTTAAGGCATTTTCAATATTCGTTTTTGTAAAAAGATTTTTTTTTTAACAATCAAGTTACTGTTTAATTGCATAGTTAGGTTGCCGTATTTATTTATTGTAAACACATAAATATGTTGTGAAAGAGATCACATTCTGTTGATGAAATTAATAATTTAAATATACGGTTAAAAAGTCTGTTTTGAAGTAAATATACATATTGTATTCAATTTAAAAACAGTTACAAATATAATTTTTTATTTTTATTTGAATAATAAGAAAACGAAAATAATAAAAATAAAATTAATTTAAAAAAAATATTGATATATACATACATATGTATGTATTAATACAGTAATAATTTTCTCTATTAAAAAAAAATAAAAATGCTGTATGTACCTATATCGTGCAATTTTCTAAATTCGGTTCAATTAACATACATACATACAAATACGTATCCTTATTTTTTTGGATTTTTTTTGAATCAGAAAAAGCTGTTTAGCTGATGGTTAGCCAAAAATAAATATATGTTGTGATATAAAAATGCAAATCTTATACCAAAATATAAATTTAAAAAATAAAAATAATAATCAATAAATAAAATAATTATAAGAAAAAAAGTCAATATCTTTTAAATAAAATTAAAAAGTGTAATTTTATAATATAATGTGTATATAGAAAAAGCTGTTTAGCTGATGGTTAGCCAAAAATAAATATATGTTGTGATATAAAAATGTGCATATAATACCTAAATATATATTAAAAAAATAAAAATAATAATCAATTAATAAAAAAATTTAAAATAAAAAAGTCAACATCTTCTACTTAAAATTAAAAAATGTAAAAGTGTACGGTAAAAAAAAATATCTGCAATATAATTTGCTAACACATACTATCATATTGAATAAAAGAAGGTACGTAATTTTTCATATGTTTTTAAATGTTCCAACAAACGTATCAATATCTTAAAAGTTTTATAGCTATTATAATGATTAACAAAAGTGAATATATTGGTGGCCAAACGTTAACACCGCTTTAAGTCAATTATCCAGAGACCCTAAGTAAAACTTGCTATTCAAAATCAGCAAACTGTACTTTTGAACTTTTTTGTGGACTTTTTATTACATACAAATTGTTTCAAGTGCAATACATTAGAATTGCGATTTGAAACACCCTGTTACAATATACAGGATTTACCAAACCTAAATGTTGCCTGTTTGTCTTTCTCTACTTTAAATTTTCCTGCAGCATGCGAAACTCTTTATTGTTATACATTTTAAGATTGGGCTTCACTACAAATTTTTAACAGCAAAAGTTTAAGAACTTGCATGCTTAGTTAGCGATACTCCAATGACCAATGACAAATTTGAAAGAATGTTCAAAAGAATGGTGTAAAACAAAAAAGAAAAAAAAAGATAAAAGAGTATAACATTTCTAAATGTAAAAAAGGCTTGTACCATGTTTGCATTTTCCTCATTCAATTTTAAGCCGACAACTAAGAGAATATTTAGGAATTGTAAATTTTAAAAAGCTCTTTACAAAGTTTACTTACTAAGCGAGATAGCTTTATAAATCGCCTAAATTAATATTCCTAGTTTGGGTTAAGAAAACCCACATGTACATAATTATCAATATAATGCATCTTCAACGTTTTACTGTTTGATGCGCATTTTTGGCTGGATGAATCATTGGATTCTGTTATCATCGCAGCATAATAAATTAACTATTATTGATGTGAAAGTTATGTAATAATTTTAATAAGACGATTTCACATGCTTTACAGCCAGTAATACAATTTAATAACTGCATTAGAGATTTTCTGGTAGTTTTGGTAAAAGAATTGATACCTTAGTCCTATGGACACGCTTTATGCCCGATATTCTATTCCATAAACAGTGCTATCCTATAACTTTACAGTTTTATGAAAAATTAGCAATACAAAACAATTATTTATCTAACGTAAGCTTTGGGGCACCTTTAAAAACATTTTTTTTAATCAATTTTATGTCTTCGAATTACATTTTATCTTAATATGAAAAAATATTTTTAAAACAACCTCAAATAGATTTCCGACTTAAAGACAAATTTTTGCTATTTCTAGTTTTCAAGTTTAATTTGAATTGTTAAGTTTTTTTTTTTAAATATGTTTATATAAAATCCCATAAAAATATTGATTTTATATAAAAATGGTCAAGTTATCAGTACCAGCCATGTTGCAATTACATAGATATTCTAACTAGATTAGCATAATCATACATCAGTTGATAGTTTCCTAAAGTGGAAAATTCCTACATACAAATATATGTGTTTATGTATAAACATTTTTAACAAACATTATTTTGTTTTCAAAATATGTAGTTGATTTTTTTATAAATTCCAGTTTCCTCTTATATCTTAATTTATAAGGAGATCAAATCGTAATCAAATAAAACACAATAAAATTTAAATTTTTTAATTATTTTCTTTTGTTTTTGCTTTATTTCTGTATACATGCAAATGATTTATAATTAATCAAAAATTTTTGTTTTCATCTTGCCGGATAAGATTAAATACAATCCATATTTCTATCATTAATGAAATGTCACTCTTTCGTTATTCATTCGTTCTTCCTTCTAAATACATAAAACTTTGTGTTGATTTTTAAAATTATTTTATTTGTTGTGGTTTTCATTAAAATATAACATTTACATTATATAATTCATTAATTAATTCAATCGTATTTTTTTCATCAATCATATGTTGGTAAACTTATTTAAAACATTAAAACTATTTTCATTTTATTTAATTATATTATTTTTTTTTTATATATTTATTTATCGTTTTTATATAAATTCGGACTTTTGTCAATAAATTATGATTTCTTTGTTTTTTTTTTTTGATATTTTCAATACTTAAGAAACAGAGAATACATATCGATGGTCAACGGTTTAAATGGTGGTCATTAGCACTATGGTGAAATCGTTTGCCATCATTCTCTTATGTCAAAAATAAATTGTCAGTAACTTGGTGTCAACCTTTCAACATTGATATATTGCATTTATGTACGTACATATGTACGTATGTATGTGTTCATGATCTGGGTATATAGGTTTGTGTGTTTGTAGATAAAATTGCTTTTATTTGTGGCTGTTGTAATTAGTCTTAAGGAAATGTTCTTGTTGATAATGTTGTTAAATCTTTTTTTTTTATTAAAATGTTAAAACAAATATTTATTTAGGCCTAGAGTGAGAGTTACTTAGAGAGAAAAATTGATATTTTAGAAAAATGTCAAAATTATTTACCAAAATTTTTTTGAAACTTATTTATTTTTAGCAAGATTTTTGTTGCTGTTGTTGTTTATAATTAATTTTGCTTTGTTTTATTTACTATATATCATTTATAATAATAAGAATTAAAAATTTTTGTTTTAAATCACAGATTTTGGTTTAAAAAATGTTAAAAATAAAAAAGACGTAGTACGACTAAGAGTTAAGTTTGTTTGTTTTTTTTTTTCAAAATAAAATTTTTTGTTTTTGTAATTTTGACTAAAAAGTTTCATTCATTTGTTTTTTTAAATTTTAATTACCTAAAAGAGTTCAATTTTTATGTACTTTTAAATTTTATATTTTTTCTTCTTGTTATTATTATTATTGAGGTTAGTTTTTTCATAATTTCCTTGATATGCGTTGCATTTGTTTTTGTTTGTATTTAATTTAAAGAAAAATTTTTAAATTTGTTTTAACATGTTTTTTGGGGGGGTTTTTCTTGGAATAACAACAATAATACATACAGATCTTTTTTTTTTTTGATTTTTAAACAAAGTCCATGTTAAATTGTTAAGAAACAACAAATAAAAAAAAAGAATCATTAAATACATGATTTTTTCCCTTACGTTTTTGTTTTTATAATAATTAGGGGGGCTTTAGTTTTATTTTATACATTTTTTTTTTATTAATACAATTTAAAGAAAAGTTTTTACATTGATTTATTAAAATTAGTTTTAAAAAATTCTTTGTAATTGATAATATGTTAAAGTTTTAAGTAAAAACTTTTCTTTTTAAAGTTATAAATTTTACATTTTTATTATAAGTTTACATAAGTTTCTTCGAAATTGTAATATGTTTTTATTAAAGATTTTTTAGAAAAAAGATTTTATAATAAAAGTAATTTTTTTAGCTTTTTTTTAAAGTTTTAATAATAAATATATTTTTTTTCTGTTTATAATAATAACCTGAGGTGTTACCATGGTCCTTTATTAGTGTTCCATTATTGTTTTCTTTTATATTTCAAAAGAAAAAAAAAACAGTTTAATTGGCACTGGTTTTTAAGAGTGTTTTAACGGGTTTACTGCTGGGCTATAACTGGGGTTCTTTCTTTCACAACAAAACAAATCCAAACTTTTTTCAAACAAACATAATTTTTTATTTTTCCAAACAAAATTTTGACAAAAGAAATAATATTTTTTTTTTAAATTATAAAAAAATATATGTTTATAAAAATAGATAACAGCCAAACGTAAATTTAGAATAATTTGTTTTTTTTTTTAAATATTGAATATTTGAAAATAAAGATCACAGTTTGTAGTTATTTTTTTTTCAAAATTTGAGCTTTTAAAAATTTCTACAATTAAATTACAAAAGAAAAAAAACCTAAAGAACTAATAAAAACAAAAATTAAAGAGACCATCTTATAAAACTAAAAACTACGAGGTATTTCAAATTAAAGTAAATATATTTAAAAACTAAACTTATAACTAAAATTATAAAATAATTACATAAAGTAATAAACAATTTGTTATTTAATTTTAATGATAAAACGCCCGTAGTTAAAACAATTGATTTTTGTTTTGTAAATGAGGTAACACTTTTTGTATACAGCTGATGTCATAAAACAGCCAAAGGATATTTCGGATAAAATTGTTAATCATTTCCATTGGATTTTGCGTTCGGTTGGGGGAGCCCAAATATTGTTATATTAAACTTGCTCTCTTAATAAAATTTTATTTTTCACATTAAGAAATATGATTTTCTTTAAACCCTTCCCATAAGTAATCCCAAAATATCTATACGTATTTAGATATGTATATATAAAGTATTTAAAGGAAAACAAGAACGTTTTTTCATTGAAAGTTTGTAACATTTACCCATAGACGCATCTACTTTTTTTTACTGTTTTGTGGCTTGTTTTTATGTCACCGCGTGTATACCTTAAATTTATTATGTATGAAATGGCACACAATTTTCCAATTTAGTTATGAATAATTTTTGTAAAATTTTTGAAAACTTTACGGAAACATAATACATAGACTGGTTTTTTGCTTTTAAATGAAATTATTACGATCTTATTCTACGATATAGATGGCGCTAACGTCGTTAATTTTTTCTTCTGTTTTATAATTATTTTTATCATATAAAATAAATTTATTTATTAATATTTATAGAGGTTGTTAATTGTTATATAAATATGTATGTAGGTTTCTTTTTGTTGTATATAATATTTATACATATGTCTAATTATGTAATATATAAATTGAAAAATTCCTGAGACATTTTACAGATATGTGCAAAAAATTTGTTTATTTTTAATATTTTTTTTTAAAATAAATTTTGAGTTTTTTAGTTTTTCTTTAATACCTGAATATTTTTTTTTTATGTTTAAAAAAAATCTATAAAATGTTAAATATGTTCTCATTTAAGATTATGTCAGTGATTCTACTTTGTTATTTACTTTTGAATATTTTTTTGTTTAACTCCATTTAAAAAAGGTTTTTCTTTAAATTCTTTTTAAAATTGTAAATTTTCAAAATGGTTTAAGTTTTTCTTTTTTTGTGTGCTTGTTGTGTGTTTTATTCATGACATTTGTACTTCACTGGTGAAAATCACTGAGTTTTTTTTGTATTTAAAATAAAATATTTCTTTTTTAAAATATTTTTTTCATTTTATAAAATTTGCTTTTAGAAGTATATTTTTTTTTGCATTTAATAATGTAAATATTTCCCTGATGTAATTATACTTGTTGTTAATTTTTCCTTAAAATTAAGTAATAATTTCATTGAATATTATATTAAATATTTTTAAATTGATTTCGAAACCTTAAAGTTCGAATTTTTATTTATGCTGGAATATGTTTTTTTAGAGAATTATTTAATTATTGTTTTTTTATAATTTTGCTTTAGATTGTTTGCTTAAAAAGAAAATTTAAAATTTAAGAAAAAAATTGCTATTAATTGAATGAACTAAATGTTTAACAGAAAAGGAAGAAAAAGGTTATTCTAAAAAATAAGAAAAACAGCATTTTGTTTACTAAAAAACAAGACTTATGATATTTTTCTATTTAATTTTTTTCAAAAAAATTAAGTATACTTGTGTGATATGTATAACGGAAGTTGAGAAGAGTTTTGCCAAATATTTAATTTAAATGCTGTTTAATTATTAATTAAAATTCCCTTTTTTCTTTTCCTAACTTGTTAACATAAATTGTATACCAAAAAAAAAAAAAGTCCTTCATTCTCTTCCTTTTTTTAGCCCGAACCTTGCTTAAGTGTGTGAACAGGCTTTTAACTTAAAAATCAAACTTAAAAATAAATATATATAAGTGTTTAGTAAATTTAAAAATAATTAATTATTTAAGAAACTAGAGAATAACTTAAGTAAATATAAATAGTTATTAAGACAAAAGAAAATACATACATACATATGTACGTATATGTATGTTCATATGTATGCATATATATTTCTATACTACATTTTATGACAAAAAAAAACTTATAAAAACCTTTTCAAAACTTAATCCATATATGTACAAAACTGAAGAGGTTTTCTTAGCAAAAATGTAGAGCAAAATTAATCAATCAAGTAGCGATCGATAATAAAGAATTTTTTTTGAATGCATTTTTTCTTTTTCGTTTTGTTTGCTTAAATGTATCATCTTCAAATATTGCACGGACAATAAAGGGTGGACCAGAGTGATTTGAGTTTTCAATCTGGCTTGGTCTTATTTGTTTGCTGTAGGGTAATTCTCTAAAAAATTGCATTCCATAATAAATCCTATTGGATGCCTGGTGGTGGCTGGCCCAATTCACTGCTGAAATCAAATAAAGCAGCTCTCTGATGCGTCATAGCATGATGATGATGGTGGTGGTGATGATGTGGAGGTACTAAAACATTTTTCATTGAGGTCTTTAACAGTCTTTTGAGCATGCCACTGGAGCCCCGATGCTGCAGACTTTTGTGGGTGGTCAGCGAGTTTTTGGTGCGATAACGTCTATTGCAAAATTCACACACATACAGGGTGTCGGACTGTTCGTGTTTGTCCTGAAAGTGTCGTTTTAGCGAATAGTAGCAGGAGAATGTTCGACGGCAGTAGGGACATTCCTGGGGTTCATTAATGCCGCCACTAGTAGGTGGTGGCATACGTAAAGGCATTTGCGGGGTATTGTTGTTAGACGGCGTTATACCAGCGGCTCCTCCACTGCCAGGTCTAGGCGGTGAGGTGTGCATGTTAAAAGGACCGGCTCCATTATTTAAACCTAAGTTATTATTGTTACTATTGCACATCATCGAACCCAGCGATGAGTTTGGTGAAGTCATGGCGGTGGGTGGTGATGGTGGTGCTGAGGTAGAACTGGTTGGCGAAGAGGTATTAGAGCGCATTGTATTGTGTGGTCCTAAATTTGGTTGGGTTAGAGAAATAATTATAAATAATATATTAGTCATTATATAGTATCACATTAAAGAGAAATAGTAAACTAAAAAGTGAAAAACATAGTGCTGGTTGAAAGTGAAAAATGAAAAAAACTAAATGAATAAAGAATGAAAAAAAGTTATGGAAAGTTCATAGTCTTACTGCAAAAAAAGGCTCTAGGAATCTTTTGTAATTTTTTATAACAGGTCTATCCTGGACTAAGTGACAGTCTTTTTTTTTTAAATAGTAAATACAAATATACATCTGTGACAAAAACTTTGATTTTCTATTCGATTAATATTTTGTTAGCAACGATTTTTCTGTAGCAAAAAGCTAATGGTTTTGCAGGAAAACATACAATGTTTTGAGCATACAAAAAAGCCTTTTACAATGTATCTTCATGTTTGATTATTTTTAAACAAACACAGTTTATATCTTGTCACAGCTAAATATTAAGTTGAAAACTCAATAATAAAAATTTTTGAATTAACAACCAATTAATAACAATTGTCATATATTCAAGATATGCACTGTTAATATAAAATATTATAAAGAATCCTTAGAGATTTTTTTTGTTTAACCATTTTTACAATAGAATTAAGCAATTCTAGTTTTTTTTTGTTTGTTTTGTTTTATAAACAGAGTTTGGTTAATTAAGTTAAGTGGTATTTATATTTGTATCAAAAAAAAAAAAAATATATTAAAATATTTGCTTATATATAAAATCAAACGCGTCTAATGATGTTGTTTTGAAGAGAAAAAAAATAGTAGCTGTTTTTGAGAAGAGCAGCAAATTCAAAGAAAGTTGTATGGATTTTTTAAATTGATTCTAAAGCAATAGTAAAAATCTACAAATGTTGTATTTTTTAGGGTAAACTACCAATTTCTAAAGTATTTATTCGTAAGCATGCAGAATATATACTTCAATATTGGTGTTTCTCGGGTATTCTTTTGTACAGTTTTGTTTTTTTTTTCTTTTAATAAATATATATATTTTCCAACTTATAATAAATTATTTACAATAACTACATACATATGTACATCATTATGTGTATAACTGAAAAGTAATTCATGCTTATTTTCTACTATAAATGTATATACACCATGCACCGTTTAATGGAATAATTTTAACACGTTTACAAATAGCCACAAAAGCATAAAACATGTAAAAACTCAAAAATGAACAATAAATTAATAATAAAGCTTTAAATGAGAAAATAAAAACTTACCAAAATAAAACTGAACAATAATGAATCAAACTTACAGGTTATGAAGTTTAAACTAGAATAAATTATTTAAAATATGAATTTTCAAATAAATTAAAAGAAAAAAATGTTCAACGTAAACGAATAAATGATCTTTAAAAGCTCGCTTCCTAAGTTTGTTTTTTTAAGAAAATAGATAGAGCGAGTGGAAAGAAGTTTTAGAGAGCACAATGAGAGAACAGCAGCTACCCTTGATAATTAATAAAAAAAAAAATGCTATATTCGGCTTTGCCGAATTTTGTGTACCCTTTACTAACACGTAGGTGTACAATAATAGGTGTAAATATTTACATATGTATGTTTTTATGATTAAAATAACTTTCAAAGTATGTATGTACATGTTACAAAAAGTGTGCAATTTTTCAAATTATTTGACGTGAAAAAAATATGTAAAAAAATAAACGCAATCAAGTGATTTCACTGAATTTAAATACCGAATTGTTTTGAATATATCTTATATATTGATACATATTACATTGAGGTCAGTAGAGCATATGATTTCAACATTCAGACAGACGATAATTCGATTTCTGTTTCTATCAGAATGATAAACTTACATAGTAGATACCATTGTCATTTACAGTGAAGGGCAAAATAACAGAAGATATAAAATAATAACATAACAATAACAGTTAGGAAAATTTTCGGCATGATCCGTATACATTATATTATTGTTGGCCAATAGAATAAACGTTATTATTCAATTTAGCTGGTTCTAAAAAATAATAATATCTTACTTTAATAATTCTTAATGCCGTATTTGTAAGCAATAAATTGCTTCACTTTTTCTTGTCAAAAATGTCAACTAATTTCGAAAATATATTAAAGCAAAATTTCTGAGCGTAAATTGTTTAAAAATTAAAAGGAGAAATTATGATAACAATTACAATTAATGCTCATATTCAAACTCCAGTATAAAGGCTGTAAAAAAATATTAAGAATAGATTAAATTAAGTAGCAGTAGCTGTAGTTTCTTTTGTAACTAATCATGTAGAGAGAAACAAATTTTTGTTTGCAGACTATACTTACATCTCTAGGTAAAAGCAGAAAAAACAATCAAAAACTATATATAGAAGAGTATTTAAAGAATTGTTTTGAGTTTCAGTTATACCAATATTTTCTACTTATGAGATTGAAATCACACTTCAATATGGTCGAATTACTAGATGTAAATGTTTCTTAATTGCAGATGTGTTTATATATCAATGATAATAATAACTACAGATAATACTAAGAGAAAGGAGAGAGAGAGAGATAATGAGATAGGAAATGTATGTCGGTTCAAACATGATAAAAAAAACCAGTGAATGACTACCAGAGGAAAAAAGAGTTTAATGGCTAATTTACAAAAGTGTAGTTGTGTTTCAAAGTTGACAGACAGTAGATCAGTAGATAAAAATGACAGTTTACTCTTATTTTTTTTGTTTAAACAATAAAGTTTTTGTTTGTTCATGTTTAACAATATAAAGTATAAAGCCCACTATTAAGTCATTTGACAGACAGATACAGAGAGTGAGTAAGAGAGAGAGAGTTTAGTTGATAGTGATATAGAGAGTCAGTGAGTTTGGGTTTTTTTTTTTAAATAAATTTCATATTTAGCAATTTAGAGTAACTACATCATCTAAAGGCTTTAGAGCTTTCAAAAGGAAAAAGCTTAAAAGTTAATTTGATTTTGTGTCTAAGTATTTGTTTTGAATTAATTGATTGTTTAATTTTATTAAATATGATCCTCACCTCGTCTCTCATTGGTTAACAGGATATAAACAATTTATATTTGTGTGATCCTCTAATAATGCTTAAAATTTTCTTATTACCACTCTGATGTTTTGTATGTGTGTAAGTTTTTCAAAATTATTTGTTTAAGATTTTTAAACTTGTTTCGAAAAGCCTTTGTACTCTCCACTGATGAAGCGCCACATTTATAGCATGAAGTTTTTGTAAAATGAAATTAGGGAAATAAGTCCATTAACTTTGTTTTAGCTACGAGTTAGTTATAGTCCTAGTTTGCTTATAAAAATTGACTACTATACGTTAAGAGGTAAAATGTAGAAGGCCACATAGAGATTATTACAATGGTCCATAAGAATAAGGTTTCAAAGGTGTTGTAACATTAAAATGTTTTGATTCAAGTTAATAAATTCTAGTAGTATAAATGTAAACGTATAAAATGTATGCATGTACGTTTATGAATATTAATTAAGCTAAATTGTCAGTTTCAACTACAAGATTTTTGTTTTCTTTTTCTTTATAAAAGTATTTGTATTGTATGTATGTGTAAAGTATACATAAAAGTTATTGTATAAATATATTATCACTACTTTAGTTATGGCATTGCTTTTATGTTGAGTTCCTATATATGTAAGTATGAGGTTTAGGTCGTTTTCAAATGATATAAATAATAATCATATAAACTTGTCATTAAATGTCGTTGTTGTGGTTGTTGCTTTGTTTGTTCATGTTCATGTTGTTGCTGTTGCTGATGATGATAATGATGAGGTAAAGGAGAAGCTGATGGTGGTGGTGGAGGAGGCGGCGGAGGAGTTGCAGGAGAATGATTATGATAGTGTTGATGATGGTCTCCTCTTAAAGTTTGTAAATTATCTTTACAATTGTTATTATGGTTAGTTGCACAAAACTGACATGACGCAGAGTCATGCAACTTTTGATTTCAGATCGTATTATTGTATTGATTGAAAAGCTTAATGTCTTTCATTTCCATTTCACCGGGTCGTGATTTGTGATAAGTATAAATGTGGGTCATCAGGGAGTTACGCGAGCAATAGACTCTTTCGCAGATGATACAACGGTATTCCTCTTGGCGTACAGCATGTTTGTCGGCAATGTGACGTTTGAGCGAAGCTTTTGAGCAAAGAAGCTTACCACATAGTTGGCATGAGAAGAGCTTTTTAGGCGAATTTCCTGGAATTGTGTTTATATATTGCAAAAAGGTTATAACAATAATAATAAAAAAAAAAAAATATTTTTTAGTTTGTTGTTGCTGATTTTAGATATTTTTTTCTTAATACCATTAACGAACAAAAAAAATTAAAATATACATACATATAATATGATGAATAGAATGCTTAAATAAAGTATAATACATACTCATATGGCTAGTGAAAAAGACATTTAATGACACAAAGTGATGGAGGCAAGATAGAGAGTGAGCTTAGGTTTAAAATAATTAATTAATAAATAGATATAATAAACATATGAAACAA
>NDXZ01026952.1:951-21314 GCA_003055125.1 Paykullia maculata | reverse complement strand
GGGAGGGAGAGGTAAGATGATAATTTCTTTTATATTTATTTGTTAATATTTATATGTTTAATTATTCGGAGTACATATGTACATACAATGGAATCGATGCGACTATTTTGTTTTTTAAATAATTTTATAATAATAATAAATTTTTTTCTTTGTTAATTATTTATTGTATGTCAAGGAAAGTAAAAGTTTTAAATATGTTTATATTTTATTTAATTGTTTTAATTGTTGATTAAAATTCTCATTTGGTTTATTTCTTTTTCTATGGGATTTGATTAGTGTGAGTAAGTGTAGATGTGTATTTATAACATGTACACGACTTAATTTTTTTTTTTAATAAAATATTGTTTTATTTTATGTATAGGAGTTTGCTTTATTATTTAATTAAAAACTATTACTATTTTCTGTTGTCATATGTTTTCCGGTTTTTTTTTCATTGCAATCTTTGATGTTATAGATAATGGGATTCAAATACTAAACTTGTTGCTCAAAATTATAAATAGTTGCTTAGTTTTGTTTTTTGAAAAACTTTTTTTTTTATATTTCAACTAGCAAAGATTTTTTTGAAGATAAATAAATATTGAAATTTAATCTAAAAAATTTAAAAACCTGGAACTTTTTATAAGAAAGCTTTTCGATTATTTTATATAATATAATTTAAATATTAAAAAGGTTATTGTAGGTCAAACAATATATTAAATGATTTGTTCTGCATTTTTATTGTGATTTCGGTCTTAGAGTTTTAATATATTTTAAACAGTAAAGTAGGAGTGAATTTTAAATAGGAGCCTGAAACGAGCATGACAAATTTTGGTAAAACTAAGTTTAAGTAAATTCACTGATTTTATGAGTGTTCAGGTGATTTCTGAACCAATATTTAAACGGCCATTACGAAACTAAAAAAGCATATTAAATGTTTAATATCGATTCCGTTTCTGTCACTAGTTTTGTTTAGAAAGTTAACATAAGCAGAGAGACGGCCAGAACTCGTTTTTCAGCTGAGAAAAACAGAAAAATATATTTAATCACAGGGTTTAAAATGTTACAGTGCTTTGCTGCAGTGAATGACAAACTTACATTTCGTAATGGTATATAGAATTTCGGCAAAAATTTTAATACTTAAAAATACAATTGTAACAATTTAAAATAGCAGATCTAGATGATGTGTCAATCAATTGCGCATGAAAATTTCATTTTTAATATTTTACGCCTGTAAAATCCAATTAATTCATATTAAATCATATTAAAGACCATTGGATAACAAAAAGATAATAATTTATTTTTCACAAACAAGAAAATTTTTTATAAACAATTTTTACTTTAAGCAATTTCCTAAACAAAAAGTTTCAATCTGGTCATAGTTTATTAAGAATATAAAACTAAGAAGAAATGCTTCATAAGCATATCATAACTAATATTTATCATGTCATTGAGAACAGCACTGTTTGTCTTTAAGTTAAATCCTTTAAAAGAAAAGCTTTCTCTTAAAATATTTCTTCGTAAGACTCTACAGTATGCGCAATTTTTCCTTTGTGATTTGTTTGCAACTTTCTTAAAATTCTTGTAAAGCTTTTAAGTTTTAAGCTTTCACAAAATTTGCTTCACATTTTGTAAGCAGAATGCTTTAAAAATCTTTAAAATTTTCGTACAACTTTTCCATTTAAAATAATTAATAATAAATTTAGTCTAGTTTAGTAACTGTTTGGACTCTTGGAGCTATTATAACACAAATTCTGATTATAGTATTTTCTTTAAAGTTTTAATGTTAATACGGCTTTCTTTATATTTATTGCTATTGTTTGGTTTAAAAATGTTTTTGTTTCAGTTAATGACATACATTTATAAAAAAATAGGAAAACATTTTCAGTTTCAGTTTTATTTTTTAATGTGTTTTTATTAAGTTTTAACGTTTAAACAAAATTAGAAAAATACTATAGAAAAATAAAGAATATTAAAATATTTTTGTTGTAAAAAATAAATTTACCATAAATTGTTTTGAGGTTTGGATAATATCTATGTACATATTTTATTTTATTTTTGATAATTAATTAAAAAAAAAACAACAAATAAACATTTACATTTAAAAGAATATATATTTATTGTATTGTTTGTATGTATATTGTAGTAGTTATAATGTTTATGTGAATATCAAAAAAAGAAAACTAATTTAATTATTTATAAGAAAAAGAACTGCCTTAAATCATATTAAAAGTTAAAAAATAAACATTATACAAAGTAATAATACTTAAATTTTATTTTTTGTTTGTTTTGCATACATGAGAGAATACCTTTAAAAATAAAATAAAAAATTGTGTATAAAAAAAATTTTGGTATTTCGAAAAGTATTAAAAAAAGTAAAAAAAAATTCAGACTTCTCTTTCCAAAAACTATATATTTTTGCTAAATATTAAAATAAAATAAAAAAAAAAACATATATTAAAGAGTTTGTTTTGTTGATATATCTTTCTAAATATACATTTATATCTACATTTGTAATTTGGAAAAGAATAAAGAATAAAATTTTATTTCTTGCGAAAAAAAAAATTCAGTCTTTTTTTAAACACAAAAAATATTTTGTTTGTATTTATATGCGTTTTTTGAAAAATTTTGATTTTGTTTTTTTTCGCTTTTCTTAAATAAAAATTTATTAAGCCAATCACATATTTGTTTTTTTTTTAATTTGGTATTTTTAATTGCCAAAAAATATATAAATTTTTGATCCTTAACCTAAAAACTATCAGTCCTTGCTTTTAATGCATAAAATAAAATAATAAATGTGTTTTCTTTTTCTTAATTGTGTTTTACACAAGCCCAAAAAATATATATATAAAAAAATATGTATAATAATAAAAAACTAAAATAAAAAAGAAAAGTAAAAAAAAAATAAAATAAATGGGATGCAAGCAGAATGTGAAACAATATATTTGAAAGTTTATAAAAAATATTTAAGGTATCAAAAACTTGTTAGCGGGTCTCAGGAGGGTATTTGAGCAATAAAATTGTAGACAGTCTTTTTTAATATGTTATCAAATTAAGATTTATACATATTTAACAATCTAAATATGTTTACAACTTCAGATTATTGCTCAATGCTACTTAGTTGGTTACTCGATGTACTTAATTTAGCGAACACATTTTTTTTCAATTTAAAACAGTGCCTGGTTATAATGTTGATAGGTTTATCTATAGTTTATGAATGCACTTTAATCGTGGAACCGAAAGTAAAGACAACCTAACAGTTTTAGTAAAAATTCAGAAGTGGTTTTAGTTTAATTCTATTGCGTAAATCATCCATTTAATTTTTTTATAAAAAATGGTATTCTTTTTTAATATTGATGAAATATTTTTGAAATGTTCAAATATATTTTAACAATTGTTTTGTTTGTTTCACATTCAACTTGATAATAGAAGAGTTAATGGTTCTCATGTTACTAATATTTTGTGTTTTTGTATGTGTGTGTATGTAGTTCGGTGTAGTTTAAATGTATTAAATACATATTTACATTTGTTAAAATAAAACTTTTCTCTATCTTAAAGTCTAAAACGTATATATTTTACAGTGATTTAAAATCTGTTTAAATCTTATGGATTTTTTCATTTTTCTTTTTTTTTTTAAATTTTACACAATAAGTCCTTCAAAAGTAATAAGTTAAGTAATGTAGTGAAAGTTTTTTTTATTATGATTTTACAATATATTTTATTGGTTATATATTTTCTTATATACTTTTTTTTTAATGATCCTTTTCCTTTGCTTTTAGTTATGTATGTATTTATAAAATTAAAATTAATTGTATTGTCAACGAAAAATAGATTAATTGCACAAGTCATTTTTTTTTCATACACTAAAATGGTTCTTAACTAAGTTTTCTTTTTATATACATATACATTGGTATGTACTATATATATAGTAGTATATATAAAATTTATAGGTTATCTTTTGTATTTAATCGAACCCGTTATTATACATATATAATTTGTTTCATTTTCATTAATTTATATAATGCTCATCTTATGAGTTATTTCTTTCTTTTTTTAATTTTTAATTTTTCAAAATGAAATTAAAAAAATATTTGTAAAAATCACAGTTTTGAATTCGCCTAAATATTAATAAAAAATAAATCTTTGTAAGTTTTGTTTTTGTTTTTGTTTGTTTCCTTTTTAGTTTTGTTTTTAAGATCCAAAAAAAAAAGGGGGAATAAACGGGGAGAATTTTTGTGGGGATTTTAGAGGAGAATGGATGTTGCAGATGTTAATGAATGGTATGATTTTGTTTTAAAAGTTTTTTTTTTTTTTTGAATCAAACTGGGTTTGGTTTTTCGAAATCGTTAATGGTTTTATAATACAACATAAATAAATTTTTTATTTCTAAGTCCAAAAGAAGTGAAAAAGAGTGCTTAATTAAGAAAAGTTTAAATACTTTAGTCTGCTCTTCATTAACAAATAAACTGTTTACAGAATAGAGACCATTTATTATCGATTTAGTACCCAAACGGAAAATTATTAATCAAGGAAAATTTTAAGGACTTTGTGTGTAGGATGGAGATTTGAAATAACCAAGAAAATGATTTATTATTTAATGATTTAACAAATTCATACTACTATAGGGATCCTCACACGAACCCATGGCGTAATTTTCTATTTGTGTTAAATCAACTATTGGTGGTAGTGGCGGCGGCGGGTTTAAAGAGGCTATTAGACCAGCCTCGTTGTTTGTATTCGTCGTTGATGAAGGGGATATAAGATTTGTGGTTAAAGCCGAATGTGTTGGACCGGCTGCGGCGGCTGGATTCATGGCAAAACTGAAGAGATGTTGTAAAAAATTATGCTGATCTTATAAGTAATCCATACAAGGTTTTACTATATTTGGTGAGGACTGCTGGGGATGTGAGGGCATTTGCATGGTGGGTCCTGCATTACCAGCGCCAGCCCCTACAATGGGCGATAGTAATAGCTCGGCAGCAGCGGCGGCTGCCGCAGCAGCTGCAGCTACGGCATTATCATTACTACGACTTGAAACAGAATTATTGGCGGCTGCAACAGCCTGTAAAGAACTAAGCGACTGATGGAGGCGACTGCCAGGTCCGGCAGAGGAACCCACACCAGGGCCTACAGAGCCATGATGAAAATACGAATGATGTTTTTGACGTCGATGGTAAATGCTCTTGTGGTTGTTGAGCGAATTGAGAGTGCGAAAAACTTTGTGACACAAATTGCAAACGGCATTATTGAGAGGCTGTAAGTGCTGTTGCTCCTTGTGGCGTTTAAGAGTAAGTTTGGTACTTAACAATTTTCCGCAAACATCACATCGGTGACAGGCATTTAGGGGGAGGGGTAGTAATAAACGGTTACCTCCAGCCAATTCGGAGGCCCTAGAAGAAGCTAAAATACCAGCCGCCGAAGAAGTATTTGAGGAACGACCGGTGGGTGAGGGCGACAAGGAGGAACGTCTATGTTGCAATAAATGATGGTGATCATAGGGAGAAGGGGCTCTGTTCATGTGATGATGGTGGTGATGACTACTGGGGGAGAGATCATGATGGGAGTGTAAATGGTGAGAGGGCATCAATGATAATTGATGTTGTTGTAAAGCGAATTGGGAATGAGCATGGGAAAGGTGAGGAGGTGGAGTTTGCGATTGTCGTGATTGTGTTTGCTTATGATGGTGGGGTGAAGGAGTATTGGGAAAGGAACCGTGTTGATGTTGTTGTTGTAGTTGCTGGTGTTGTTGGAACTTAAGATCAGGCGTCGCTCGCTGACAGTGATGTTCTCTATTACGATCGCTGTCTAAATCATTATCACGTTGATCGGAATTACGTTCTTTTGCTTGTAATTGTTGTTGCTGCTGCTGTTGTTGATGGTGACTATGCAAATGATGTTCATGTTGATGTAGTGCATGAGTGGAATGATGGTGGTGGTTGCTACTTGTATTAGGATTGACCCCGGGTACTATGACGCCACCGAGTAGGTTAGTGCTTCCACCTATATTGAATATAGGAAGAGAAGAGAAAAGAGACAATAGTGACTTTCTGTTTTTGCAACATTTTGTATAAGTAGTAGTTTGTTTGGTTGTTTTTTGTTGTTTTTTTGTGATTTTTATTTTGTACTGTTCATTTTTGTTTTTTAATTTAAAAAATGTTTAAAAAGTGTTTGTTTTATTCTGTCTTAATGTGTCTGTTTGTTTAACAAAAATTTGGATTTTTTTCTTTATGTTTTTGTTTGTTTCTGTTGTTTGATTTTATGTTTTTCTAGGTACACTAACAAATCCAGGCTCTATAAAAATGTTCAAAGTATACTTTAGAGTTTAGTTTTTTATATATTTGGCTTGATTTTTATGAATTTGATTTCTAGTTAATGGGGACAATAATTAGGTTGATTTTGCCTTTAAATTGTTTGTTCTTAATTTTTCTAACAAAAAAAAATGATTAAAAACGAAAATAAAGTATTAATTACAATTTGAGTTGATGTTTGTTTGGTTTTTCTATGCTTTTTTTTAGTTTTGAAAAACTGTTAATTTGAATTTTGAATATTTAAGGCAGTTTTGGGAAGGGAGTTTTTAAAAAAATTTACAAATTTTTTTTATAGAAATATTTGGCTTGTTTAGATAAGATTATGAACAACACATTGATACATTTAAAAAAAAAGAAAACTAATTAACACTTACGTTTTTATAAAAACTCTAAAAATTGCTTTTGTTTTCTATTGAAAAAGAAACAATTTGTAGAGCTTATTAACGTGTAACAAATTCAAAACAATTTTTTTTGAATTTTTCCAATTGTTTTTTGATAATTTGTTTTGCTTTTAGAATAATTAGGTAAAAAGCATGCTTTTTAGAAATTTTGATCCTTGAGAATTTTTTTTTAAGGAATCATATGGTTTTTAGTATAATTTTGAAACATTTTTGGCCTGATTGATTTGTTGTTTTTTTTTTTTGCATTAAAGTACACAAAATTTTTGTTATATGTACTTTATTTGTTTATATATATTTTTTTAATTATATGTCACTAGTGTCTCTTTTTTCTTTTCATTGGTTAGCACACCACCTACAATATTGAGGGGAAAGTTTTGCATTTTATTTGGTTTTGTTTTTTTAATAATTAGCAAAAGTAATAGGTTTTTTTTTGCTATTAAATTCTATAAAATGTATTAATTTTTTAAATATATTAAAATTGTTTTTTTTTACATAATTAAAGATTTAAAATCAATAATTAAAAGATTTTAAAGGAAAAGGATTAAATTTATAAGGGTTTTTAAATGGATCTCACAATATGTTTTTATCTGTGTTATTAATACCAATTTACAAAAAAAAAAAAAAAATGTGTATGAAAATTAGGTGCTCTTTTGACTTGTGATAAAATATGGTGATTTTTCTTTAGATAAAATGATTTGCTTTAATAGAAATTAATGTATAAAATTACTTGGACTTATTATGTAAATTTATGAAAAAAAAGTAAAATAATAATAATTAAATTTAACATAATTCAAACATAAAAAAAATTAAATTAAATTAATTACTAAAATTACATTAAAATTAAACGAACACAATTATTTAGAAAAAAAGTATCTCCATCAATAAAAATAATTGATATTTAATATAATAAAATAATTGAAAATTAATTTAAAATACATATTTACAAAAAACTTATTAAATAAAAGAAAAAATATTTATTTTATAAAAAAAAAATCAAGCTTTAAAACAGTTGGTCGGTCGGTCGGTCGTTCATTTAAATGCCCGATTTTTTTTTTAATTTTTTATTTGTTAATTTCCTATTTAGTTCTTAAAACTATTGCAACTAATTCAATATTTTTTTTTTGTTTTTTTTTTTGTTAAATATATATGTATATATTTTTTTTTTGTAAAAATTCAAAACTTGTTTATACATTTCATTTTTTAAAAAAAGTCTTATTTTCTAAAATATATATAATCAATATATTCATAGTTAATATTATAGATTTATAATTTTAAAAATTCCTTCTTATTTATATAGATTAAAGCCACTTTTTATAATATATTTCTTTTATATTAGTAACAAATTTATTAAACTATTATTTTTCTTAAAAAAAAACCTGACAAATTCATAAAAATTGTTTATACTATTAACTATATTGCTTAAATTTTTTTTTGTTTTTTTTATTATTAGGTGTCGTATAAGTTAAGATTCATTGTATATACTTTGTATCCTGTTTTGTTATTTTTTTTTTTGAAATTTAATTTACAAAACGATAACAAAAAAATTCTTAGAGAGTTATGTTAAAAATTTTTATTTAAGAAAAAAAAACATACTGTTAATTTATTCCTTTAAAACAAAAAAGTAGTTTTGCAGAATGTTTGTGGTTTCAATCATTTAAGAGGAAAATACCCTGCACTTATGTATGTATATTTTTTTTATTTATAAAATTTATTTTGAATCACTTTTGTTCCGATAAAAACCAAACAAAACAAGGAATTATTGACATTAATCTTGGGGTTTTTTTCCAAAAAGACAATGACAAAATTAATCAATAATGAAAATTTTTTTAATTGAAATTTTTTATCATACTTTTACTTCTTACATTAATATACTTGACCAAGCGACAAGCTTTTTTCTTGTGGCAATAGGTGCATTTGTGAAAAATGTTTTTATACTTTCTATTCTGAGAATTGTAGTTGACAATGATAATAGTCACAACTATTTTTGCGCATGATAGTAAATATTTTGTCAACATTTACTTGTGTCACGAACCATTTTAACACTGCACCTTGCCAGATTGAAAAATTTGAAGTTTAGTTGTTTTTAACACAGATCTCAAAAATAGACAAAATATATAACAATTGTCATTAATTGGAGACAATCAGTGTTTCCATTAGAATCTTGATATTTAAATAACCATTCTCTTTAAAAGCTTACTTCCTTGGTGATTTGAGTGCTGGTCCCTGCACTTCAATCGTTTTTGAAGTTCTTTGATTTTTCTTTTAGTTTTATAATTTTTCTAGCCAACTGAATTAGTTAACGAAAAATAAAAAATTGTTAAAACAAAAATATTGAGGTTATCCAATTGTTTCTTATTCATACTGTGTAACCTTTGACACTCTTATTGGCAAGATATTAACAAAGGTTAGCTGGTTATGTCAAAGCCTGTGAGAAAATAAAAACCCAATATTTCAAGATGTAAATATGCCCCAGTTCAAATTAGACAAGTTTTATTCACGCAGGTTTTTCTATTCTTTTAGCTTGCTTTTGCAAAAAGTTTTCTTTTGTGAAGTATGTAGCAAACTTCAGATTTTCTTTTACGAGTGACAAATACATGAAGGCTAATGGCGGCATTATTACAATTTAATGTACGATCCTAAATATTGTAAAAGAAAGTTTTTAATGCTCACGATAAAAAAATGTTTTAGGTGAAATAAATGTTATATAGCTTTATTGCATTACAATTTAGCAACGAATGTGATTTTTTTTTTTCAAGAAATTCGGAATCAATTTGGTACAAAGTTTTTTTTTTTAAATTTATGTTTTTCGACACAGCTGTAGATTACATTTTTGGTAAAATTTGTAGATTCGTATTGTGTTTCAATATCACTTTACGTATTGTTAAACTCTGTGTGTTACTTATTGCAATGTATATCAAAGTTTTATGTTTTTTTTTTAACGATAAATAGCAACATATTTAATTAAGGTAACAGTTCTTGTTATTTAGTGTGTAATAGCACAATGCAAATCTATCAATTTTACCATTCCCTCTTTCTAACAAACGTATCGTTTCTTTTGATTTTTCCTAATATGCTTGATTGATTGATTTCTTCCTCTCTTCTAAAGGCCATTTTCGCTTTAGCGTTCAGCGTGCAATAAATCTTTTTTTTAACATTATTCTTCATATTATTGTTATTTGTTATAATTAATAATAATAATAATAATATTAATAACTATTATTATGATAACGGTTAAAAATTAACATTTGCTAAATAATCGAAATACATAAAACCCTATGAAGATGAACGATGATTAATGGCCGTATAGTAGGGATTATTAACAGTAACACCCATGTTGTTGGGATGATGAACACCGCCCATATCCGGTGTTTGGGGTTCCTGTTTCGGTTGCTTTAGGTTTCTATGGTAAATACTCTTATGATTGCGTAAACTATTTAATGAACTATAGACCCGTTTACAAATGTTACACACCGGCTCTTTTGTCGGACGCATGTGAACGTTTTGTATGTGACGCTTGAGACGTGTCAAGGACGAGAGATTTTTGTTGCAGGGATCACAGCGAAAATCATCACCACCGCTAGACGTATTCAAACTATTTGCGGATGTATTTAAGGCATTCGTGTTACTAGACGAAGCGGCCATATTGGCCATGGCTGCTGCGGCGGCAGCAAACATATTATTCGTATTATTGTTATTGTTACCAATATTATTGGATGAATTCCCAACCATTGCTGCGGCATTGCCACCAGACGTATTGTTTTGCATAAGAGCAGAAGGCAAGATTTGACTATTTGAGGATCCAGTATTGTGGCTATTGTTGGCATTGCAATTATTGGAAAATGGTGATAGATTAAGACCGCACATGGCTGAGGCGGCAGAAGCGGCTGACATGGCTGCAGATGATGCCGAGTAGAGGGGTGATGATGATGAGTAACATTTATTGTTTTTGAAAAAGTTGTTACAGAAATTTGTATTGTTATTGTTGATATTTGTTGTGTCATGGTGGTTGTGATCATTATCGTTATGATTATTGTAGAAGTGATGGTTGTTGTTGATTGTAGAAAGTGATATTGTCGTCAGTTGACCTGACGACAAGGGAAAGAAAAACGTCGTATTAAACCATTTAATAGTTTATGCAAGTTTTTTTCTTGTTAGGTTTAGAATTCAATTTCAAAATTTGCCATCAATTTAAAAAAAAAATTTGGTATAAGGGAAAATATCCTTATTTTTCTTGTGTTTTTTATTGTAATTATTCTCAATTTAACTTTGGGTTTACTTAATGCGTTTAAACTTAGTTTAAACATGGTTGCTAAAAATTTATTTCTTTTTTGATTGTTTTTTTCTTTCACTAAATATATGTTTTTGTTTTATTTTTTTGCTGTTTAAAGATGAGTGACTGCTCTTTTTACGAGTTTTAACTATAAAAAGAATTTATTGAGTGCGTACTAAAGAGGAGGTGTTTTTGCTTTAAAATATGAGAGGATCCTAAAAACGGGGAAGCTTTTTAAAATGTTAAAGTCGTTTTATTTTAATTTTGAACTTCACCACATGCTACATCTTATTTTTGTTGTTTTTTTTTAACAGAGAATTTCAAATAAGGTCGGCCTATAATATTTTGATTTCATTGTAATTTTAGTTTATTTTTAAACTGGTTTGTGTGTGTGTTTGTGTTGTGTATCATTTACGTGTTGAACACCATCACCATATTTTTTCTTGTAGTGTATTTGTGTTTGTATTTATTTTTTTAATACATATACATATAATTCTTTTTGAGGGAGGGTATTTCGAAATTTAAATTTTTCTAATTTACAATTTAGAGTTGGTGTAGGTGGGGAAGTGAAAGTTTAAAGTTTTTGTGTGTGTTTTTTTGTAATAGAATTAGTTTGAGTTGTAGGGAGAGTAAAAGGGTTTTTAACTACTTGTCATATATTACAAATTTTGTGGCATACTTTTAGGTTTGTTTTTTTTTAATTAAAAAAAAAACATGCTTTAATTGGTTGACTTCTAGAATGTTTTCTTGTTTTTCTCAGTGTAGTGGGGATTGATATAAAATTCTTTTAAACCATATTGCTTTACAAAACCGAATTAATTGCCCATAATATTTTTTTGATTGGCTTTAGTTAGTTATAATTTTTATACAAGCTAGATTTGATAGTGTACTTTATAGTGTGTGTGGGGGGGTTTCATATTTTTTTTAGTTCGTTTTTTAGATGTTTTATAACCTTTTTTTTATGTTTTCAGTGTTTCAAGTAATTTGTGTATATTGTTTTGTCCTTTAACCGTTGAATTTTCTGTGTTTTTTTTTCATTTGTTAAACCTTATACTCTAGATTAGACATGACTAATAATAATTTTATAACTTAGGAGTAAAAATAGAGACCATAAATATTGTTGTTGAGTAATTGAAAAAACAAACAAAAAAATGAATTTAAAATAAATTTTAATTTAAACAACAAAAAAAGCAAAAACAAATAAAGATGTTTAATTTTATACGTTATTTTTGTTTATAATTTTTTGATAAAACGTTAATTTTTTTTAGATATTTTTATTTGAAAATCCTTAACCCAATATTTTTTTTTAACCGAAACTTTTACAATTACTTTGTTTATATTTTAAATTTTATTTTCATCATGCATTTTTGCTTTAAATACCAATTATACTTATATATTTCGAATTTTTAAGGGTTCAACTTCTTACAGTGTAACTTAGCATAATTTACAAGTTGTTATATTATGTTTTTTAAAGGAATTTTTAGGATTTTTGATTGTAATATTAATTTTAATACGTTTATAACTTAAAGCTAAAAAAAATTTTTAACTCTTATGTTAAATAATCTTAAATTTTGTATATGATACTTTTGAGGTTTTAAGGGGGGATATTTTTACAAATTTTATTTATAATTTATTTAGGGGTTTTTTTCTGTTTTGCCAGGTTAATAATAATAATAATAATAAGCAATTAAAAAACTTCTTATTATATTCTTTATGTTAAAGCAATAACAAATTAGTAGAGTTTTCTTTTGAGAAAAGGTAAAAAGAAGTTTTAGTAATTTGTTAAAAATGTTAACAAAATAATATTTATGTATAATAAAAATATTAACTAAATAAGCCAGGTTAATAGTAATGAAGTTTGTTTTGTAAATGTTTTTAAATGAAAAAGGAATGTTGTTGAATGTTTAAAGAATGCTGTACATGAGTGTATGTATGAATATAAATGTATGTGTGTGTGGTTGTGAATTTATGTATGTGTGGTTTTCAATTTCTTTTGTATTAAACGGAAAAAATAAAATATAAAAACAATTGATTTATAACAAAATTTTGTTTATTGATTTTATTTTTTTTGATTCCATTTTTTTTTTACTTTTTTAACCAATCGTGGGATTTTTGAGAATTTTTAGCGGATCATTATAGGGGACGGGTGTTTGGTTGGTAATATGTGGGACCAATTTTTTTTCTCTTTTCCTAATAATATTCACAAAAAAGTAGTTGTAAAAGTTTATACGATGATATTCGGAAATAAAACACAGATTTGACCGTCCCATTTTTATTTTTTCATGGTGCACACTTTTGTATTCGTATTTTTTTCTCGCTTTTTTTAAAACTAATTTTTCCCCCTTTAAAAAAGGGAATTCGTTTTTATTCGTAACAATTTTTTTTTTTTTTGAAACATTTGGTAAGTTTTAGCTTTTTTCTTATAATGAAACAAAAATGTAGCTTTTAAAACAAAAAAAAAACATTTTTTTTAACATTTAGTTTAAATAAACAAAACAAATTGTAACATTTTTGCATACAGAGGAAGATCTAAGCCAAGCACTTGACTTTGCTCAATATTTGTGTAAATTTTAGGGGATATTTAAATATTTTTTAGTCCTTCGAATTATTTTACTGTTATCATTAGTGGTTTTTTATGGTTTTTTACGGAAACAAATTTATGAGCGTTTAGGTGATTTCCGGATCTAAGATTTTTATAAAACCTAAGATCAATTATAAACTAATTATCAGACAATTTGTTAAAGATTATTATGATTTTTAATGTTTTATTAGCACGTGAAAGCCCGATTCCAAGGACAATTAATGAAAATAAGGTAAAATTATAGACCGACTTAACTAAAATCAATAGGGTTCGTTCTTGAGCTCAAATTTTGTGCATTATATTTAATTGAAATATATTTAAAACTGTAGTTTTATTATAAGGTCTAGTTTTAAGCTGTAGTTTTATTATAAGGTCTATATAGACAGACAGACTAACAGACATGTTATGCTAGTTGAATACATAAAGCTCATCAATATTCTTTAAAATGGGCGTGGGGCTGGCTTCGTTTTTGAAACCAATGCTGGTGTAGGGTATTAAAATTCTATTGCCTTGGACCAGGCCTCAAAAGCAAAATTCAGTTTAAAAAACTGAAATTAAAAATAAAATATTTTAGTTTAAATTCAGTTTAACCCTTTGCCTTTTTTGCTGTAAAAAATCAAATGTTTTAACAACTTTGTTTTGTTTTATTTCTTGCTTTTTTTTTACATATCAATAAAAAAAAATCGTGCGTTTACGCTTGTGATAAAATATAAATTTAAAAAAAAATTATTACAAAAAACATGTATGTATTAATTAAAACAAAAACACAATAACGTTTGTATATAATAAAATGAAATCACAATAGAAAATAATTAAATAAACAGTAGTTTTAGGTTTAAAAAAAATTACACACATTTACGACGTTTAGTTGAAATTGTTTATTAAAAAAAAATAAGAATTTTTTAAATTTGTTCATAATGTTTCTAATACTTTTAAGAAAATTAAACAACGAAAAACAAAGCACATTTATATTATTAATGATTAATTGAAATAAATATTATTTGTAAAAAAAAAAAATACAATAAAAGGTGGGTGAATGAAATTTGTGTTTTTTTTTACAACTAAACTATTAAACCAATTTATATATGGATGGTTTTTGATATTGAATTGTTCTGATAATAAAAAATGAAATTCATTAAAATGTATAAAAAAACAAATCATAAGAGAAAAATTAAAGAACTATGAATTAAAGAATTTAGGATAATTAATTAAAAACAACAAAAAAATTAATATTTAATAGTACGAATACAAAAATTAGTACACAAAAAAACAATTCACGGAAAATATATATTTATTTTTTATTTTTTATTCTTAACGATGTTTTCTTCTCGTTTGCAACGCAAATGTAAGGTTTTACCTCTCACATTAGAGTTAGTGCTAAGCTTTTTGTAACATTGTAGTTTTGTACGTGATTTGACCCGATTTAACTAACATTTTGAATTTGAGTGTAAGATTTTACAATACCAACGCCGCCTCAACTTTCTTTTGTATTTTTTTATTATATTGAATTATTTTTATATAACAAAATCTTTTTTTATTTATATTTTTATTCTTATTGTATGTATATAAACACCATGAAAATTGAAGTGTTAATGTTTGTTAGTTTGTTCGTTTGATTTTCTATTAAACATTGTAAAATGGAGAAGGATTAAAATTTTGTTTGTAAACAATAAAAACAATGCCACAACTTTATTATTTTAAAGGAAAACTAACAACATAAAGGCAAAAGGAAGGCAGTCAGCCACATAGTTAATGAGAAAATGCTTTTAGGTAGTGGGGTACAGAAAAGGGGTTAAACCACCATCTAACCTTATGTTTCAACAATAATAATGTTTTACACACATGCTTTAAGGCTTTTGTTAAAATGTTTTTGTTGAAAACAAAAACTTTTCCAAACTGATTTTTAAATGATAACGGTAGTTGTGGTAGGATATAGACAAGATGAGGAAACGGAAAGGCTGTTGTGGTAGTAAGCGTCTAAGTGTTTATTAGTGATTAAATTGTTGTGGTTTTACACACACATTCATACATACATACATATGTACTTTATGTTTAGTTTAGAACAATATAATTAAAAATTTTCCCATTTAATCCAAATAGAAAACCAAAACTTTTAATAGATTTTATTATTTGGCAATAAAGATGATGCTTAAAACGATGATGCCAATGTGCGCATTAGTCAAGTGAGTATGTGAGAAATTTGGAGTATGTTAATTAGTTCTAAACCAAATAACTAAAACATTTAAAAATTTGCCATGGTAGTTTAACATCACTATCATCATCAGCATTGTCATGAGTGGCATCAACAGGTTGTGAAAAATAATTATAAGGATATTACGTTTAAAACCCCACCGGATGTAAAAATTTAATAATAATGTATAGTATGTGTATATGTGTAGACATGTTTGTGCATGTATGTATTAATGTTTACAAGTGTAATTACCGTTAAAAGTGTCTCATATTAAACACTCACTTCAATTTTCATATGTGTATGTATGTCATGTAAAATATACAAACGTTTCTTTTATTATTTTAAAAAAAAAGTTATAAAGTGACGGAAATAAATGAAATCATTTACCATTTGAAACAATCAAACAAGAAAGAAATTTATTTTCATAATTTTTCTTTTTTGGTTAAAAAAAATAGACTTAAAGCCAAATTATTTAAATACATTTGGTTTTCTTAGGAAAAAGGGTTAAAATTGTTTTTGCATAAAAAGCAATTGAAATCCCAATTTTAAAATAATTTTTTTAAACTTTTATTTTTTTATAATTTTTTTTTGGATGTTGTTAAAATTCTTGAAATTTGTTTAAAATTATTTTATTATTTTAAATAGAATGTGAATGCGTAGAAGTAAATGAAATTTGTTTTATAACTCGATTAAAAAAAATTATTATGACTTTTTCTTTTCATTCTAATTACAAAGAAAAAAACTAATAAATAAATAAACCAAAAGTTAAATAAAGAATATCAATGTATAATAATTAAATTTAAAAAAAAAAGTATATATATTAATAAATAATTTGAAAAAAATATATGTTTGGAAAAAAAAATTAAAGAAAATTTTGTACGCATTGATGTAAAAAATGTCAATGAATTCTAAGCAATAGAAATATTAAAAAGAAAGCACTCACCTTGGGGAGAGGCAGCTAATTCGGCAGCAGTTTGTAATTGAGGATTTAAATCTGTAAGTAGAAAGAGGGGAGAATTTTATGAATTTCAAATTTACAAATTAAAAAAAAAAACAAAAACAAAAATGTAATAGTACTTACTGGCAAATGCTGCTGGATCTATGTTGCTCATTGAAAACGGTGGAAACGGTGCCGTTGGAAATAACTTTTCACCTGGTGAAAATGGAAAGGGAGCCGATGCTGGATGTGGTGGCATGGTATTTTCAATTTCTTCATCGTTTCCCGAACTACAACAAAACCAATAGAACACAAAAATAACCAAAATCTCTTACAAATTGTCTCACAAAAACAACAAAAAAAAAAACTTACCTCAAAGAACCTTTACCGCAATCAGCACTATTGGTACGATGTACATCATTTTCTCCAGTCGAATCATTGCTATGCTCATTATCATTGTTATTGGGACAAACCAATTCCATGGGTTCCGATTTTACATCTTCCGCCGAACGGGTCAAGGGTGAAGGTGTAAGACTGCCTAACTTTTCACTTGAAGAGATTCCATTGCCGTTGGTATTTGCATTTGAGCCGTTGCCACTGCCGTTGTTGACATTACCACTTATATTTAGAGAGGAACCATTTCCTAAAATATAAAGATTACAAAATAACAAATTGTCTTTTTCGATTAAAGCGATTAGAAAACTTACGTTTCTCATCTTTTGGTGGTGGTGAATTGTTATTATTGTGTTTCATGGTTGAAAAATCCGTGGGCGTTAGTTGTGGCGAAGTACTGCGTGGATGTGGTATATCGGGGCTATTTGTATTACTGGGCGGCAAACCATTATCTGAGCTACGCATACGCTTCAAAATATTATTGGGATCTTCGGCCGATGATGTTGAATTATTGTGTTGTTCGCGTCTGATCATAGCAATGCTACGTTTATACAAAGGTAACTGGGTGGGTGGAAATGGTGGTGGCGGCGGTGAACCACTAATATTACGCGGATACAAAGGTGAATCATCCTGCATAGAGGAGTGGTGTGTGTTTAAAGGTGTGCGAACACCAGTATTGGCGAGATTTTGTATTTGAAGTAATTGCTGTATTTAGAAATGTATAAAAGATATACACAATTTTGATTAAAACCAATTTAAAGATTAAGATCTGCGTGCTTTTATACCCTTTGCCATGAGTGGAAAGGGTATAAAAGTTAGTTGTTCGTTTGTAATTTTTATAAATGAGGCAGTCAATTTTGCGATGTCCGTCTGTCTGTGTTCAATTAAGTTTCCGAAGCCCCCAGATGTTTTATGCATTTTCTGATTTTTAAAACCAAAATTTAATTTTTCCTACAAAAATCAACGCCCAAATAATTTATATACGATACATTTTAAAAAGTCTTGGTCCAACTGGCTCCTAAATAACAAACAGCAAAAAATTTTCGGAAAAATTTTTTTTATAAAAATTTGAGTTTTTCAATCCCCTAACCAGAATTTGGAAATAACGCAACTGTCTATGTTTTAACTCCTCGTTTGTTAGTGTGTAGAGGTTTTTTTATAATGGTTTTTCTTTAACTTACACTATTAGTTTCTTCTGCTTGTTGTTGTGTTAGGCCGGAAACTCTTAAAACTTCGGCGGTTTTAAGAAATGATTGTAAGGATTTTTGATGGACATTTACCTCACCATGATATATAAACTCAACCAATGAATGTAAATCATGAAAATTTACATCTTGCAACAAAATCACTGGATGTTTACAGGGTGTACTCTAAAAAAATAATGAAAAATAGATCAAATTAACATTTTTTTTTTTGTAAAAACATTTTTTCTTTCCCCTTTGTTAAAAGACTTTACTTAAACTTAAAAATTTTTTTTATGTATGTAACTGATAATTTAATATTTTTATGCACTGTATAGTTTTGTGGCGTATACGAGAACAAATACTTGTAGCTTTTGACACTTATTTTCATTTTGCAATATTCCAGTTTTCTACGCATTTAAGTGTATGTACATATATGCATACATACATACATATGTACTTACTAACATGCAGACTGCATGTGATCGTTCATCTAGAAATTAGGTCATGCATCACATGATAAAACATGAGATGATATTTTAGCTGCAGTTTGGTTTGGCTCTCTTTTACTTATTCCTTTGCCTGCCGTCTTTTTTGTCACTTAACCCAAGTCAGCCAAGGCACTATTACATTTTTACACCAAGACTTTTTCAGTATTGGTGAGTTATTTAAAAACAATGATGCTGATTGTTTCCATACACTAGATTTAGTGCTGTAACGTATTTTTGTGCGCAATAGGATGATCATGATTTTGGAAAAAAATTTACACAATTTTTTTCTTGGGTTTTTTTTTAGCAAATTTATTTTTTTTTTATACTTTTTTGCTTGATAAAGCTTTTAATGTTGCTGCAGTTGCTATTTTTGTAATATTTGTGTTTATTGTTCGCTTTTTTATGGCTGTTCAAATTGAGGTCAACAGATCGAAAATCTTGTTTAGGTCTCGTATACATATATTACAAAGACTCATTCATACTAGCACACAGAGATATAGTGAAGTTTAAAAAAAAAATTCAAGTACGTTTAATTAAAAAAAAAAAATGTGTGTAATAAATATGCTTTGCTCATACAAATAAACAGCAAAAAATTAAAAAAAGAAATGATTGCAAAAAAACAATCTTTTTTTTTTTAATATACATACATTTGTTACAAACTCCAAACTCAACTTTATATAGGGTGAGCTGCATAGTATGTATGTAAATACATACGTATAATATGTAAACACAAAGGCATATGTATGTGTGTATGTCTAGTAGATCAGTTATTGCTAATGTTCAGTTTCAGTGCAGTTGGTTGCAGTTTGTTTGTTTATTTATTTAATTTAACATACATATGTATGTATTAAGGTTTATTAAATATATTGAAGCTGCTAATTTACTGCATTGACTTTGTGTATGTATGTATTTGTGCTTTTTTTTTTTGCTGCTGCAGCGTTGTCCATATAACACAATTTACCAGCTAACAGCAACAACAACAATAACATTAAATAGCATATAATAAACAGAAATTAACAAGCAGCAAGAAAGTGGGCCATGCCATTCAGTCCATGCTATAACAATTTACAAGTGCTTACATTAGTATTGTGCGAGTATGTATTTAGCTCTGGCACCTCTTGTTAAGCTTATTGGTGAGAAACGCCATTTTTTTTTTAAATATTATTCGTTTTAGTCGCTGGTTTTTTCTTCTTCAAATTTTCGCTTAAAAAGCAGCTACATTTTCTAGAGGCTGTTTGTATTTAAACATAATTTTATACAAAAACCGTACAAAAAAAAAACAAAATTTGCACAAAACAAAAGCTTAAACTGTTTTAAAAATGCAACAGAAAACAAAAGCAAATTATCAACTCCCATGAAACAAATGAAACAAATGCAACAAAGCTCAACAGCTGTAACTTTTTGCTTTACAGTTACACCGTTTTAACCCTATTCAATTTCAAGTGACAATTAGCAATACAAGTGGCTCATTTGCCAAAAGCAAAAGAAAAAAAAGATAACAGTTATCGCTTCTTGGACTTTTAGATTTTAGCAGATAGTAGTCGTTATATTTGTAGTTTTGCTCTTATTTTATTAAGTGTTTTTTCATTATATTTTTTGGTTTCTTTTCCTTTGCATTTTATGTTAAACAACAG
>NDXZ01026935.1:8250-28022 GCA_003055125.1 Paykullia maculata | reverse complement strand
AAAAAAAAAAAAAAAAAAACGGTACAGAAAAAGGACTAAAACACGAAATAAATAAAGATTCGACAACTTGGGCACAGATGTGTTGATTTTTTTTTTGATTATTTTAATTTGTGTTGCTTTCTACAGGCTGGCAGTTGGGCAGTATGAACTTACATACACGCATTACTAAATGCCAATAAAAGAAAACAAAAAACTTTTTCTTTAATCAAGAGACAAACATTTTTTTAAAAAATGAAGAAATAAGCAACAAAAACATATTTTAAAGAAAGATGAAAAATATGCCAAATGGTATTTTGATTCGTCGTTTCTCCATTGAGTTTTTCTAAGGAGGAAGTAAAGCGTGAATAAAGTTTTTATACTCGTTTCGTTCTTTCTCTCAAATTACTGCCAACAATTTTATATTGAATTTTTATTTCTTATTTAAAAAAATATTTTAAATCCTTTCAAAATTCATTTGTTTTGAAAGTCTCAAATATCCTGAGAATTAAAAAAAACATCTTTTGAAATGTGTTAGTTTTGGCAAAACTATTTTGATTAAATTTTTCTTAACTATTTGCAACATTTCTAAAATAAAAAGTGTATTTTCTATTAAGTTTGTAGTTATAGCCATCAGTTATGTATGTATATATGCTGCCATTAAGGTTGACATTTAACTTTGCAGATCAATTAAATTGCATTCAGTTAAACGTAATGTGTAAAAGAGGTTTCAGTTACAATTGAATGAAATTGCAATTTATTTTCGAAAGTGGAGGTTTGATGGGAACAAAATTTTACAAAGTTTATTAAAGAAATTTGTGTTGATATAAAAAGTTTTTAATTTGTTTTCATTTGGTTAGCTAAGGCTGGAAAAGATAGATGTGGCAGCCTATTCCATCCGCATTCGCTCCATCGATCCATTTGTAGGAAGAAAAGAGGAGAGGGAAAAGTTGGGAAAAAGAAGAAGAGTCAAGCTCAACTCATCTTATCAGCCGTTCTTGTTCTGATCAATCTTAGCTACATCCGAAAGACTGTTCAGTCTGCCTTTTTAAAAGTGCTCCGTTCGGCAAGAAAACAGGGGGCAGATAATTTCATCCCATTGTCCCACTATTAAATAAGGAACATTTTATTTTGATTACCGATAGTGGGCCTAAGATTAATTATGTTGCAACCTTCGTAGACTTCGAAAGGGGGATTTTTATTTCTTTAAAATATATTTATAACGAATGTTGTTTCGAATGATCTCTCAGAGCATTAGAGCATGCCTTGCTAGGCTTAATAACGAAGTGATTACTCTGCAGTTCGGTAATCAAAACTGCGATCGTACGAGTATCTATAAGTCAATTGTGGATGTGCAAGTTAATTGTGAACCACCTTTGGGGGTATAGTGAAAAAAAAGTTGGAAATCTTCCATAAATAAATCAATATATTCTTCAATAACAAAAATGATAACAATCCATCACGGATAAATAACTCAATAACAAAATATATGTTCAACCGAGAAACTTAAACAAAATTTACTTTAAACAAGCAGCGCAGTGCAGCCAGTACTTTCCTAATGTGTTTGTTAAAACACAATTTCCGCTATCCCAGTTGGCAACCATTTACTGAAAAATCCCCAACTTAACTTGTTATATGATACGAAATTTATTTTCTCTCCTTAAATACTTTCTGATCCTTAGAGATTTATATTTTAAGTTTTCCCCATTAGAAGCGTTTCTATGACAAAACGAAAATATTCGTATTAAATGAAATTTTAAATTACTAACAAGTAAATAAATTATGTAATAAATTTATTTTCAGCTATTCGAAACTATTTTCATTTGATTTAATTCAATTAATTATAAATGACAAATTTAATCCTGTTTAAGAAACTTCAAATGTTTTCATACACTCCAAACGTTCGTGTGTTAAGTTCTCCAATAATAAAATAAAATAATTTTTACATTTAGTGGGCTTACTCACTTCTTGTTAACATTGGGGTTGGATTCATACACACAAACACACACTCACACGTAAACATCTATCCATTTGAAATGGGACTGTGTGAACAGCGCATGACAGTACGAAATCAGACTTTTAATTGTATAATAGAGAAAGGAGGAGTCACAATAAAAATGGCATAAATCATTTTGTAACAAAAGAAAACTTTTATAAGCTTTTGCGTGTCTAAAAGCTTTTTAAAAAGCTTATTGCCTTTAAAACTTTTATCAAAGTTTAAATTGGGTTTCCATGGTAAAGTTTAAAGAAGGCAAAATGCTGTGTTGCTTAAGAGAAATTCTAATGACATTTTTTGGTTGTAATAAAAGCTTTATGGGCGTTTAAAAGGAATTGATGAAAGACGCATGATTAACTTTGCGTTAAAATAAATTTGTTAATTTATATCTCTTAGGCCAATTAATTTTGTAGGTTTAGAATTAAATATATATGAAGTTTTTTCCATAAATTTATTTGATACTAACTTGATCAGCTAAAAATTTAATTTTCAAGATTTTTTATATTATAATATCCGTTAAAAATTTACTTAGAATTTCAAAGTAGACAAATGAAATTTTCTTTCAATTTAATAATTATTATAATTTGATTTTATATATAAATAATGAACTTAATAAAATTTCCATCAAATAGAAAATTATTTAAACATTTTTTGTTCAATAAAAACTTATTCGAAATCGTCTACAAATATTAGTAAATGAAATTTTTTTTAAATTAAAAACTTTTAATAATTAGGATTTTATTGATTTTTTTTCATTTAAGAATTTTTTTATATGACTAAAAAATTCAGAGTAAATTTTTTATATAAAATAATTGTTTTTCCAAAATCATCAACAAACTGATAATAATTAGAAGATTTTTATTAATATAAAATCGTAATGAATATATTCTTTTAAATTCTTTGCATTTTGCAACATCCCTTTTCACAAAGTTGCGTGCTGTAAAGCTTAATTTAAAAAAAAAAAGCTTAAAAACGTAAAGACTGCACGCTGTGTTAAACGTTAAGAATTACAAAAGTAAAAATAATAATTTTAGTAAACGTTTACATAATTCATTGCTTTTCTTGTCAAATGACTTTGCATTTAATTTAAGATCTTTGTAAGCAGACATAATGAAAAAAACAGTTTTTTTTTCTTAATCACAAATCAATTAATATCGACTGGAAGAGATGAAACAGAACTATAAATTGGCTTAATTGCGCATAAAGCAAAAACGTGTTAACTACAACTTTGTCGTTAAATTTAATACATAATAGATTTTAATTTTATGATCTTTTTTTAACACTTAGATTAATGTGTGATATATATGTAGATGGTTGTTCGATAGGGGGTCTCTTGTTAAACATTTTTAAATTCATAAGTAAGTATGTATATACATATGTATGTAAATATCAATGGATTGATTAATGTTTGATCATCATCGATTAATGTCGACAACATCAATGCCATTGTAATCGCCGTCAACACTTTGTATTCTTTTATTTATTCAAAATTTATTACTTAAGGTCTTCTTAGTAAGAAGAAATTCTTCAGCTTTAGCTAGAAAAATAGATTTACATACATAAATGAAAAAAAAATTAAATAAAATCATCAATTAGAAAAGTAAAATAAACACACACATACACGTATCGTAAAATGAATGTTCGCATGTTTTCTTTTAATGTCAATCGTTTTGTTTTTGTTTTGCAAATCGCTTCTAAAAAAAGCAAAGGTGTCGGAAAATGTTGCCATTAAAGGACCCCACAGTTTGATTCAAAATTAGCCAAATTTGTTTTTTAAATAAGTTAACCCTTTGGGAACTGTAGTAAATCTAATATAACCTTTTGAGGGATCGAGACTTTTAATTAAATAATAAATTCTCTCTTCTCCTTCTAGCAGTAATTTAAATAAATTTTTACTTTTCTATAAAATTTTCAATAAATTTTTTTTACACACAGTATTTTCTATTGAGTTTTTCTAACTAAAGAAATTTAAATAGACTTGCTGCTTATAAAAAATTCGCTTTCTGAATTTTTTTAAAATATTTTTTGTATAATTTTTCATAAAAAATTTTGTATGGTTTTTTAAAAAACAAATGTTCTTTTATAGGAAATGTTTAAAAAGCTTCTTTTAAAGGGAAATAAATGTACGATAAATTTTATATTGTATATACCCACCTACTTACCTTTGGGCATCACGACGATGACATCGGAGGCAAGTACTTACTCCGCTCTTCTACAAATAGGTACTTTTTTTGTTACCTCCCTCGCCAACAAATAGTGATTTTTTGAAGTCAATACTTTAATTTCATTAAGTAACTACTAACTATCAACAAATAAAGCAGCCCGTTAGATTATAACTTAGGAATTAAATGAGTCAATACTTTTAAAATATTATATAAATTCTTGCTCTTATTAAGTAAAACATCCAATTGATTGTATGGGCCTACATAACTCATTATCAATAATGTATTATATCGGCTTCCTAAGAACGAAACTAAGGTTTGTTACGTTTTACAGAAACACTTAGAAAAAACCTTAAGAGCCGGTTTGAAAACCGCCGTTTAAATTTATAAACATCCGTCGAAAATATAATTACTTGTACTGAAAGTATGTTAACCCAAACGAGAATTTTAATAACTTATTAAATTGGCTCCTAACATTTATTTCGTTTATCAGAAACAGTTAAAACAACCCTTAAGAGCCGGTTTGAAAACCGCCGTTTAAATTTGTAAACATCCGTCGAAAATATAATTACTTATACTTAAAGTATGTTAACCCAAACGAGAATTATAATAACTTATTAAAATGGCTCCTAACATTTCTCATGGAAATGCTTTTACATTTCACAATATAAACTTGTAGTTATAAAACTACTTCTTAGTAATGCAGACGGTATTTAATACTCTTTAAAAAGTATGTTGTTGAGTAAGAGCAAACCATTACCCAGTTTTTGCTGTGTCGCTAGTTTTTAAAATTTTAGTTAATTTTACATTTTGATAAATTCTAGCTCAATAAAAATTAATATAAAACAAATTTTATTCCTATAGATTAATAAAAAATCTTGCAGGGGTTAAATTAATTGTTAAAAATTTCCAAAAAAAAAGCTATTAATCACGTGCCATCATAATAATTCTCATGTCTAAACATAATATTTTATAAAAATTTTGTATTTTTTCTGTTTAAATAAATCATTAAAACACTTAAAACTAAAAGAAGTTTAAAGTGTTAATTTTTTTAAACGTTACAAATATTTTGATCTTTGATCCTTTCTTTAAAAGATCAGTCAAATGACATGACTCTATAATCCACAAAAAAAAACAATAACAACAAAAAAACAAAATCATTAAGAATTAGCAAATACAACAAATCATCAAGTCTTAAATAACAAAAGCATTTAAGTTATAAGCCCTGTTTATTAAGTCTCTTCCACTCTTCTTCTACTCTGGTGGTAAGAAATAAACAGCCGCAATGAATTCAATTCTCTTTAAAAAAAAGGGGGGCAGAGCAGTAGAAAGTGTATTTTTCTTTGAGGGTATTGAAATGCTGCTGAACGATTAAAGTGCTTTTAAAGATTAAGTTATTAATTTTTGTGGTTGGGCCTTTCAGACACAGCGGGTGTTAAAAGTTTAACTTGAGGAAAAAAAGAAAGAAAGATATTTATTATAAAACTTAACTGCATTTTAACAGTTTTTGTTAAAAAAAAAGGAAACGAAACAAAACACAAACACGCTAACGCTCAAGTTTAAGTATTCGACATAGAAAGATCACTTTAAAGGATTAAAGCAAATAAAGAAAAAACAATAATAATAAAGTTTTTACACTAAAATATTAAAAAAAAAAACAACAACTAAATTAACAAAATGTGAAACAGATCAAGTGCGAAATCCAAAGATGGTGTTTAGTGCTGGTGGGTCTCCCGATTGTAAATTTTGTGTTTTATATCTGCATATAAGAAATGTGTGTGTGTGATTTTAAATATATTTTGCCACCTCGGAGGTCTCCATTTATGCCCATCATCATACTTCATCATCTGTTCTCCGTTCTTTCTTCCGCATGTAGGAAAAAAAATCTTTTCAACCTTTTTGTTTTAAAACTTTAAGGAATAAACAAATATCAACAATGTTTTTGTTGCTATTTATACACACGTTGTGTTGTACACACATATATAAATATGCTGCTGATGTATTGGCCTCTGGGTAATGAACAGAAATTAATATAATATTTTATGTTTGTATGATTATCGTGCATAATCATATCGTGTATGTTTGTTGGCGCGATCATAAGAATATTCGCAGCAAGGAGTTAAACAATATTTTATAGAATTTTCCTTATTTTTATATAGCGATATATAGGAATACAAAATTCCAGCAACTAAAACTGAACTTTTTTTTTTAACTAAAAGGCCTTAAGACTGCATTAGGTTTTGATATGAAATTACCCTGTACATATGTATATACGTCAAGCATTTGTTAAACATTTTTTAAAACAACTTTATTACAAGGTTGGGTTGGAAGAAGACTGTCTCATGTCTTTGAGCATATATTTAAGCCGAAGATTCAGTTCTTAAGGTTGCCACTCAATTCATCTTGGATTAGTTATATAAGGCATTGTATCACCTGCGAAGTATTGCAATCTAACGGACATGCATGAGTCTGACATTGGAAGGCCATTTCAGCCCTTTTCTCTAAATCCAGCATTTTGTTTAGCCGATCTTGTCTCCCACTTGTTTTATATAAAATATTTTAAACTTTTTTTTTTTTAAATAAATGACTTCAAACTACATAAATGATTTACACACAAACATTCACCTTTACTTTCTTAAGAGTTAATCATATTTTTTACTTTAATTAAGGTTATTCGTTCTACTCTCCCTTTTAAAGATTCCAAACGATTTAAATTTGTAGCTGCCTTTTGTCGTTCCCATTCTATTTAAAAAAAATTTGATAGCGATAGCTTAAAGCCAGATATAAATTTCACTTTTCCTGCGGACGGTGATACTTTTCTTATCTCATCTGACGTAGTTTCGCCTAATGAGATTTACTTGTAGTTGTTTAGCCGTCTGTCCATCTGTCACAGTAAAAAGATTCATATCATTTACTTTCAATTAATTGCATCACAACTTATTAGTCATCAATCTAAAGCCAACATGATTTGAACATAATGTTTTTGTTGTAGCCCCCAAAAAAAAAAAAAAAATAAATAAAATAAAATTTAATTTGTTGTAGCTGAATTAAAGAATTTAAAAAAAATGCAAGAGCAATCGAATCGTCGTATGCCAGAGAGTGTGGCTGCTGAAGAAGCTGTCGTCCGTTGACCCAATACCTTAATCAACCTTGATTTTGAATATTGATAAGAAGATTTGTTGTTGTTGGTTTGGTTTTGTTTTGTTTTAATTTTGAACTTTTTAGTTTTTGTTTAAATTAATTTGGCATAGCGCCACAACAATGCAAGGGGTTTTACTGGCGTGTTTTCAAAAAAAAAAAAAACTAACAAAAAAAAGGGGGTAGACAGACATAAAGACAAAATATGGGCCAGATAAAATAAATAGTCTGCTAGCAAGCAAGTAGTAGTAGCAGCAGCAGCGGGCAGAGCAGTATGGTGCATTGAAATTTGTGATAAATATAAAATACGATAAGAATTGCTCTTACTGATGGTGATATCTCGCTTCCAAAACCCATATGCAAATCTCTACTCTAAAAGCCATTAAGAAAGTGTATTCATTAAATTGTGTATTTCATGTGCGATAAATTTAATAGTTTATGCCAACTAAGAAAGAAACACATTTAAATTAATTTGGCGCTAAAAATGGCGCCTTCAAAAAAAATTAACTTAATGATATTTTCCCCCAGAGATTCAAAACTCCAAATCTCTGACAAAAGATAAATGTTTTAGATTTTGAACATGATTTTACATTTTGTTTTAATCGTATTTCATTTTAGGCTTTCAGCTGCTTTTAACCAAAACAGAAAAAAACCCTCAAAATTTTATTTAGTGTCCAAGATAGAGCAAAAAAAAGAGTTAATGGCTTTATTTTAAATGGCCAACACCCGATTTAATTTACTCTTGGGTTTGCAAAACTTTTGCAAATAATTCGCCTTAACTTGTGTGATGTGAAAAAGAAAAACTCATAAAGATGATCTCAATAATAATGCTAATGATCATTACAATGATAATGATGATAAAGATCTTTTATTGAACATCATATAAATACAAAAAAAAAAAAATTCTTTGGTTTCAAAATGTTTAAAAGACCAAAGCAGGGACTCTTAATTTTTAAAAACGTTTTAGAATTTTCCTATTCGTTTCCTTAAAGTTTTTTTTTTTAACTTTCAAAGAATATTTTAGATAAATTTTGATATAATTTTTACAGATTCGACAAGCTTTCTGAATTAAAGCGAAATGTTTAAAAGGTATTCACTGTTAAGGGAAAATTTTCTATGTACTAACGATTTGGGAACTTCGGCTTAAAGAATATGAAATACCAAGTTGTAGCAGTTGAAAGAAGGTAGAAACCGGGTATGAAAACAACATCAACGAAAAACCATTTTAGCCAAATTGTATGTTTTAACCATATGTCCGTATTGTTTTTTGTTGTTATTGTTGTTGGTTTTTTAAACCATTTGGCTGGTCGTCTTACTTGGTTGCCCTGTCCAAGGATGTCTTAACAAACACACAAATACACTTTGCTAGTTGCTCCCTCTTTCTCTCTCTCTTTCTTTTGTATTTAGGAGTCTGGAAGAAAAAACATGAAATTCCTGAGTAATTTGTATGGAAAGGCGTGAAGAACACCAACGAAGGCAACACCTTAATTAATGTTATAAAATTGGTATATGGCAAAGAATGCAATTTAGGGGCAGCAAGCAAGCAGCAGTGTCTACAGAACAAATACTTTTTTCCTTTGGTTAAAATAACTAACTACTAAAGATGGTCAAAAAAAAAATATGAAGAAACTAATCGTAGACAACAAAAACTTAAAATTGGTTTTTCTTATTTTTAGCTGATTCTCTTTTGTATTTCTTTTATTTTGTTCTTATATATATTCAACAGCCAATATACACAAGTGTTTTTTAAGGGTGTCAGGATTTTACTGTTGGCTTTAATGTGTGTTTTATTTAATTTGTTGAAAACTAATTAATTTATTTTCAAATACATATGCACATAAGTATGTTTGTATACACGTTCATTATGTATAAATATTAATGGTCGCCCAAGGGATACATTTTGACGGCAATTGATTAATATTTTAACGTTATTAAGGCTTCATTAAGACTCACATATTTTAACACTCAAAAATATGTTCCACTTTGTTTTTATTATTGAGAAACATATGTAAATGTGTCTTTAGTTATTCTTTAATATCATTCGTAATTAGTTTGTTTGGTTTAATTTAATGGTTTAGTCGCAGCTTTAAATATTTTAAACAAATTATATTTGTTTGCAATTTCTATAGACTTTCCCCCATTTAAATTCTAATTGTAACAAATCTCATCCTTCTTTGTACGCGCAATTTGACAGCAAAGGAGCTTAAATTTATATTAAGATATAAAGTCTTTAACATAATTTAAACTTCAAAATGTAAACTGTTTAAAAGACACTTCATCTCAACTGTTTTAAATATACTTTAAGGTAACACTAACTGACCTTTAAATTATTTATTCAAACCATTTGTTATGTCTGTTAACTTTTGGCAAAACAACGTAAGTCAAATTTTCAAACTATTTATTAGCCCAAAAGAAGAGGACAACAATTCAACCAAAACTAATAACAACCGAATTCGTTTTTGACGTGATATCTCTTATACTAATAATGTATGTTGCAAGACACCGATAAGTGTTAGCGAAATGTCTTAAAATTCTGTCAGCTTTAGGAAACTTGGAAATTGTCTTATTTTGACTTAAGATGTTTTGCCAAAAGTCCACAATTATTTATTGGCCATTTCCTAGAAAAGAAATCAATTTGATTTTAATCGATCATAAATACTTCGTTCAAATTGCTAATCAGGTGTTAAAATCTAAAATTGTTTTTTTTATTATTTCAAACTTCGTGTCGTCTACAACTAACAAATAATAAAATAAACGTTAAATGCTTGTTATGTAAACATACATACATATATGTTATATATTAATGAATAAAAAAATCATGAAATAAATTTTAAATAAGAATAAGTTTATCGATTTCAAACAGTTAAAATGTCTGTAAATTATACGCAAAACGAATGGCAATACAAATCACAAAAAGCAAAAAAAAAAAATTGAAGGTTATTACGACAAACAAAATAAAATAAATATTTAATTCACATGCATGGACATACAGACGGACAGATGGTAGTAAAAATAATATTAAATTTTTATAAACAGTTTTTTTTTTAAATTAAAAAATCCATAATTTATGAATGAATAACATTTTATGAAATAAAAAAATTTGGAATTCGAAGGCTCTTGTCACACTTTTCTCAAACCACATTGTCATACTTTTTAGCAATACAAAGAATTTATAATAGACCTAACGACTGAATTTTAAAGTAATGGCCTTAAAAAACGCAAACAAATTAGTTTTCTATTAACATAAATATTCTTTCACAAAGCTTATAAGATCACAGGTTGCTACGATATTGTTTATAGATAATGATATTATTTTTACACCCATCATTAAAAGGGATTCAAATGCGATAATCGTTTTGTCATTTCGTTTACAACACTTTAATCTTCAAATTAATATAAGACGATTTAGCTACATATGTAGTATGTCTGCCTGCTTCTCCATTAGCTTTAAGCACGATAGAGTTCATCTTATGAAACATTTCTCACGTTTTCCTTTCGTAACAAGATGTCACAGTCTTACAAAACAAAAGCAGCCTAATTTTTTTTTGCTTGTTAACTGTCAAACTATAGTTTTTGCATTAAATTTAGAATAATTTATTTAAATTAATTTTGTTGTTGTTGCCTTCTTTGTTTGTTTGTAACACATTCTATATTTAATTTTCTTAATCATTCCCATCATTAACACAAAATTAAAACAAGATTAAATTTAGCATTTTGTAGCTGATAATTTATTATTAATGTTTTAGCTATTGATTCATAAATATTCAATGCATTGAATATTTAATTGATTCTCTAACGAGTTACATTGTAAAAAATATTTAAAAAAAGAACAGAAAATAAAATCGCAAACTAATTTTATACTAAAGTTATTTATACTGAAAGCATATTTTATAAATCGATATAAGACTAATGTTACACCCAAAACAATAATGACAGTAAAAATTTGTATTAATTGTGATTTGGGTTTGCTATCATTTAACTGATGCGCTCGCAGCTGCAATGGTGGCCTCACCAGCATTGTTTTCAAAGTAGTACGACTAATGATGCATTGTCACCTGGAATTTTACTTGTTATCGTTGCCATTTAGCCGAAAATGCCAATCGTCATTAAAGATGATTTTTCTACTTAAAGTGGAATCCTGTCCCACTAAACCCACTCAGCAAACAAACGGCATTGTCTATGGTCATTAACTATGTCAGCTTGATTCTTGTACGATTTTGGGCCCAAATTTCGGCACGAAATCAGTTAGAGTGAAGTAAAGTAAATCGTCAGCTGATTGTCGGTTGTTTAAAAACTTGTTCCAACAAACCTTTGCCAAAGCTCTTGACGTTTGCACTCACAAAAAATTATTTCCTTAGGAAAGACTTGTCCTTGGACTGGCCGCCCAATTTAACTTTGCTGTATTTTTGTTGTGAATTTTAAATGTTTTTTTTTTTAATTGATCTTAAAGGTAAAGTGATTTAATAGGTTTACTTAAGGACTTAAGGACGGTTAAAACTGAGTAACCAAAAAAAAAAAAATTTTCCTCAGGGACCTGCGGCCAATAGCCGTAGCTGCCTTTAAAAATATTCTGCTGTTTAACTTAAAAAAAGCAAGAAGTTAAATTCCATGATCTTAAGCTAAAATCTATAACAAAAGTCCGTTTTGCTGTAAAGCTGTTTTCTATCTGCTGCATCAAAGCTAATGTCCAATTGCGTTTCCAAATTTGTAATCTTTTAAATCATTTAAACTGATTCAATACAGGCTGTTATCAATAATTTTGATGATGCTGTTCAATTTTTCTATCTTGCCCTTTGTACTTTTAAACGTAATAAGTATGTAAATAATACTTTATTATCCTTAATTTGTGTTTGAACAAGCTTCAATATGACCTAAACGTCTTTGCACCATGTGAAAAGTCCTCAACCAAAATCGTGCTAAAATAGTTAATTTATAGACAATTTTGTAACTGGTAATACAAACAGTCACCAGAACTGTAGGGCTTTAATAAACCACTAATCAAAATAAAATATAAAAAAAAACAAAAAAAAAAAAGATTATCTGATTATTTAAAAAGGACGATGATGATGATGATGGCAAGTAAAGATGAATGTTTGCCAGATGGATGCATGTTTAAACAGACTAAAGAAGAAAAGGTGAGGAGAAGGCGTTACCACTTTTGTCGCTGATATGCATCTTAGATCTTACCAAAAAAAAATAAGGGAAATTAATATCCGAAAATATGAATGTTTAAACATGATTTCTTATCCAGTCATTCTCTAAAGCAATTCGTAATATAAATTAATATTTGTTTTGTTTTTAACCATTAATTTTTCTTTTTAAACCATATTCTTTGCTTATTTTGGCTTTGGTTTATTTGTTAAATGTGTTTGAATGACTGCTGCTCTGAAATGGTGTTAATATTGCTGCTTCATTTGAAAAAAAGGCAAAAGGAAACAAATTCTTAATTGCAGCATTAAAGTGTCAAAATGATGATCAGTGGAGATATAAAATTTCCTTAATAGTTATTTTATCTTAAAATTCTGGCGGATTAAAATCAATTGGAGGATTTGTTTTAGGGCGATAGTAATTGTACTCCCAACTAAGGTCGCAGTGGCATGTGATTCCGTTTGTTATTTCTGAGATAATTATTTTCGACCCAATGTGCTCATCAGTTCATATGTATTTTAAAATAAACTTTTCAAAGACCCTATATGCAACACTAAGCCGTGTTTAAAATTTGTACGTATATAAAATTCATTTAAAGAAGTTATGCTTTTAGTAATCCACAAGATTGGTCTCTAAAAAGCAAAGAAATCAGCAAAAAAAAGCAATTGCCATTAATTTTAATAGTTTCCCGGTTTGTTAAAGAAAATATTAAAAAAAATTAACATCAACTGAAAAATGTTTTTAGCAATTTAAAAGTCGATAACCCATTTTTTTAAATTAACATATTCTACCTATGAAAGCTGAAATATTGGTAAAAAAAACTTTCGCGAACTTTGTTTTTAATCTTAGTTTTTAACAATAAATATAATTTTCCTTACCATCCATATCTTGAATATAAAACTGCGCTTTAACACACTTTATTCAGTTTCATCGTTTAATTTTATAAATCTTAAATTTATTTACAAAATATAAAGTTACATTGTTAACAATGTAATCAAATAAGGTTTCTGTTTACATTATTTGTAGAACTATAAATATAAAGAGATACTAACTTACTTGACAAATACACACAAGTACGAGTGTTATACATAATATTAAAAAATAGAAAAAAAAAACCAAAATAAAAAAATATTACAAATATTATCACGTTAATACATTTAAAATTAAATAAAAATTAAATTAAAAATAATTAATGAAAAAAATATATTAAAAAATTAAATTGTTAAATATTGAATACTATAGCGTTTAACTTAATGACTAAAACATAAAAGAGTGTTAATAAATAACATTAAATTTTATCACGTGTAATAGAAAGCTTCTTTGTTTTTTTTTTTTTGCATTACATAATTATTTTTTAAGTACAATCGTTAAATAAATTCCTAACGAATGTCCTACTACAGACATGTATTGACTTCTCTTTTCTCGAGACATTTTTCACAAGTCACCTCACAGCACCATTTAAACACACACTTGCAATTAACCCATTCCGAAACGATATGATGTTTATGCCCCCGACTACAGCACAGTAGATCACAACCATCTACACCCATTGAAGTGATATTGCACTCACGATCTTGTGTACCCAGTGACCCGGTTCGTATATTCGGTGCACAGAAATCGGCTGAGTCATCGGTGTAAACTAGATCGTATTTTGTGGGTGGTTTAATATTTTCACTTTCAGGCATAAAGCTGTTGCCATCATTGCGCAGGACCACTTTGTAGGCACCATCAAACTTCTCTCTTAATGTTGTGGACACTTCACGAAAAGAGGGCATTTTCAACCAGCAAGTTTTAACGGTACACGAACCGGACAGGCCATGACATTTACACTCCAGACGTATTGAATCGCGAATGGCCTGAAAGAAAAAGGAATATTTTTGTGCTTAACAATTATATATAACGATTCTTCTTGAAATAAATTTTATTTAAATTTTGGAACAAAAAACATTTTAATTAATCAGCTGCAAAAGCTTTTGCTACTAAGAGACATTAATGAGCATCAGACAGGTTATGGCAAATTGCTGTTACTCTATCTTTCATATATAGTTATGGTCTATTCTGGTTTTCTGTAATGATGATGTTTTAAAACATTTCTGACTACTCTCCTAGACCTACCTTTATATTCTATAGCTAATAACTAATCTTTATCTATAAAAAAATACTAAACCAAACTCGTTACAACTCACCAATCTCCCGGCCATATTATTGTGCAACTTCACCAGCGTTCTTAAATCACTTCGTCGACGATATTTCGAATCCAAAAATACTCTCGAATGACGAAAACCAAAATTAACATTGTCACTACAGCCGCCCCATTCCCATTCGCCTTCGGGAAATTTAATAGTTTTCAAAAGTTTTCGCCTTCTATTGCCGTTACGCCTTCGGCTATTATTGCCATTATTACGAACTTTCATTGAGTTTTTCTCATAAGCAGCCTGTTGCTTTTCCAAAGCTGCAACCGCCGTTACAGCATTCACCATTTGTGGTTGGCCACCATTGCGTCGTGAATGGCTTTTATCACAAGAACACTCTACCAAATTGCCCAAAGTACAGGCCTTTGTCACTGCATATGTGACACCTGCAGAGGTGATGGCGTTAACAAAGCCAGTTTCTCGAGTGTCTGAAAATAAATAAATTTGCACAAGGAAAAAAATAACAAATAATTATTGAATTAATAATTGCATGAGTTATAGTTGATAAAAAATGTTGATTAACTACTTATAATTAATTACAACTTTTATTGTACATAAATTGGAAATTTATAAAGTAAATGGCTTAACAATTGTTAGTTTTGTTTCTTATTATTATTGTTTTAGTTTGTGTGTCAGTTTTCATTGACTGGCTGCTTATAAATTCATGTTACGCTAAATAAACACACTTTTAAAGTGACAACTATTTGACATTTGTCACGTTTTCATTTGCATATTTACTCACCACCTCTACGAATACGCTACAAGTGTTCACTGCTAAGTAGTGACAAGTTTAAACCAATATTTTGTATTTATCTCAGGCGCATACGTAATTGTTACTCCATCCGTAAGTTCATAAATACATAGAATTTAATGAATTTATGTAAATGTATCGAAGTATTAACGAATAATAATCGTGAGAATTTTTTCAAAGGTAACTCTTGAATGAACTACAACACAACAACAAACAGACTAAACGTTTATGTGTATTTGTATGTGTGCATACGTACGTATGTACATTTTATATGTACGTTTACTAATGTGAATGTGTGGCAAATATGTTGCTGTCATTTTTTGCTAGATGACACATTGACTTAAATACTGGCACTTTTGACAATTATTGTCTATTTTATTTAGTTTTAGTTGTGGCTGACTATTTCTTTATCTTAATTTGCTTGTTGAAATTGCATATGTCATGTAAATAATGTGAAACGACTCAATGAGTAATTAGCATTATTTAGCAGTTTTATATGTAAACATAAACAAATACATATGTACTTACATTTATATACAGATACATATGTATGTATATTTGCATTTGCAAGGGTTTTGAGTTTTTTTTTTTATTTACACATTTTGGACGTGTTTTACATTTTATGTGTGTTTGTGTTTTATTTTGACACTTCACATGTCACAGTTGTCACATGTAACAGTCACAAATTTATGTTTTTATTTTTTACACACGTACTAAACTGTGAATTGTCATCATCCATGTCGTTGGGCAGTAAAGAGAAATTCGAGTTTTTGTTTTTGTTTTAAAGACTCTTTTTTTTTATTTGTTTTATTTATCTGTTTGTAGATTTTTAAAATTTATTTATAAATAATATTTGTTATTAATTAGTAAATACTAAGGGGGGCTTTTTTGTTTTATTTAATTTTTGTCGATGACGAATTGGAATGACTTCACACAGCAGTTGGGGGTTTATTTTTTTGGGAGATCCGTCTTTTTTTTAATGGAAACTAGAGATTTTAAAAAACTTATGCAAGTATTTATTTAATTACTCTAATCGAAATTTAAAAAAAAAAGAGTTTACAAGAAAGAAATAGTTCTTGACCATGTTTTTTTTCTCTAAAATATTATCACAAAGCGGAACCAGGTGACCACCAGAATGATGTTATAACATATAAAGGCTAACGACTGCGCAAACAACAATTTGGAAGCCAAGCAAACTGACGATAAAAAAACTTTTAAGCAAAAATTTTGTGGTTTAATGATTTTAAATTTTTTAATTAGAATTTGACTGACGCACTAAAACTCAAAAAAAAAATCGATCGAAATTTTAAAGTGTTTTTTTTCGCAATTTCGCGATTTTTCTAAAAGTTTATTTAAAGTTTTATGAAATTTCAAAGTCTGTCAACTAGATTTGACATAAAGAAAATATTTTATTAAAAAATATCTTATACTTTTCATATTAATTCCTGATTTTGATTTATTACTTTTCGTCTTCTAAAATCTGCAATATTTTCAGATTTTGCAAAATTATCTTTGAGTTATATTTATTAGAACTTTGCATGAAACTCGATTTAAACACCATAATTTCTATTTAATCCTCCAGACAACTTGGCAAAGATGTTGCTTCGTAAATCTTAAGATCCTAAATTAATCACTTTAATACCCAGTGACATTGATTTACTTAAAAGCGAACCGTTTAGGCAACTTTAGGGAAAACCTTAAGATAATTTTACTAAATAAACCACAATTTACACGAAATGACATGAGACAAGGAAAACGGGACAAAAAATAAAAAAGAACACAAGAAACAAGTAAAATTGCAAGTAATTTTAAAAAAAGAAAAGGGAAAAAAAGGAAAAGTTCTTAAAGAGACTCATGTTTGTACAAGAAACAAGCAATAAAACACAATAATTTAGTTAAAAGACAAGAGAAAGACAAAATAAAAACAGGCTACAATGAACTGAAGTACTGGAGAGGAGAAGAAAGGGCTAAAATATGGTGCAATTTAGCTGATATAAACGTAATAAACTTGACTAAATCCTTATGTTCTTTGAAACGCATTTTGGTCATTTGTTTCTTGGCTAAAGTTTTCGTTAAGCTCTTAAGCAATTGATATTCGTAATAAATTTCGCATTAGTTAACTAAGTTGGACATTTAAATTGTTACCAATGACACTTGGTATTTTGTCTGTCCGTCCCTTCGAGCCGAAATTCAAATGGCAGAAGATCAAACAGGGCAAAATGAGTGTGTAACGATCAACAACTGTAATGAGTTAAAAAATACACCCAAAAACTAAAAGTTGACAGATTGACACAACGTAACGCAAAAGACAATGAAACGCAATGAATTTTTTTGTTTGTTTGACAAAAATTCCAACCTCATCAAGAGTTTTGAAACAAACGATTTTTGATGGGCTTTTTTAAATGAATTGCAGTCCGCCTTTGTCAAGAATGTTAAAGTAGTATGTAGTAGTTGGTGTTAAAAGATTAACCCAGCAAACATTTTAAGACACAAGGACTTTAAAAAAATTCCTTTAATCCTATAAGAAATAGTATTTGACGAGACTTAAATAAAGTAAGTATCTTTTAATGCTCGTCTGTAGAATAAAAAGGGCGAAAGTCATGATTATAAAATACTTGAGATCCATACATTGGGTGTGGCACATCCCTTACAAACAAATATATTCCTAAATAAACATTGGAGAGGTAAAATTTTAAATTTTTGTGAAAAAATCTGTCGTCTTTACTTGTATGATTCAGTTCAGTTAAAAGATGATTGAATTACACAAATAGTAGTGCTAATTGTCAATTAAATATTCATGATACTCAACAATTGCCTTTAAACTTTGCGAGAGAAGCTCTGTGAATATATAAGTAGTGGGGATCAGAATTTAAAAAATGTATAACAATAAAAATTTTTTACTTTCCACAAATTTATATTTAAGCCAAAAACGATTGTAAATTTTCTATAAAAAAAACATCACCAAAGTAGCGTCTAAATGTTTACTGGGAAATTGATTCAATTTTTTTTTGGCCTCTGCTTGGGAACAGCAATTTAATCCACGTTTTAACTTTGTTATTTATTACTGATGATGATTTGGAAAGTTTTTGGTTTTGTTGGTGTCATGCGACAATTATATGCAAGTGATTGTCCCTGTTTATGGCCCTGTTAAATATGGCAACTTTTGTCGTTGTAGCTGTAAATGTTTTTGTTTCTTCTTGTAAAACTGTTGATACTTTAGCTGGATACAAAAGTTAAAACGCAGCACTTACATTGTTGTAAATTACTATCACCTTCTCTTTTCCTTTTTTTGTAATGAAGAAACAAGTAGGGGAGGGGGTGAAAAACACTTTACAAAAAATATTTGCAAAAAGTTTTTGTTTTTAAACATCTGGGTGCTGAAAGGGACTTACAGACTTTAAGGCATCAGTAGCTTTAAACTTCTTTGTTTGGAATCCGCGGCTTTTGTTTTGTTGCCGCAATCCCTTCTTTTGTACCAACAAATCTCTTGCCATTCTTGGCCAGGCAGCCTTGTAATTTGAAATTCTTTTCTTGTTTTTTTTTGCTGTTTATTTAAACATTTGTTAAGTTGTATTAGCCAGGCTGGCTGGTTGAGTGGTGGATGAGTGGTTGGTTGACTGGCTGGCTGGCTGGTTGGCAATAATTTATTTAAATTGACAGCTTGGATGATCATTTTAAGCGCTATTCATCAGGTTTTATTATGCAACATGATGGATGATGTGGTTTTCTCTTTTGGACGAACAAATAAATGAATGACAGTATGTATTACAAATTGTTGCAATAATTAGTTAACCATACAATGAATGTAAAACTATAAAGGTAGAATGTTTCATAATGGAGTTTTGTATTTTGTTGTCTAATACAAAAAGCGAAAAGAACTCTTTTACTTAAGAGGAAGTCGAAACTGAGCAGTGATTTGTTTCGTTGGTAATTAAGGCTTAATAACGAAGAAATATTTATTAAAATTTCTGTAAAATTTATATGTATGTATGTTCGATAAGATAAATTTATGGATTAATTTTTAAGTTCAGGTTTCCTATTATGTAAACATTTGTTATACCTTCTCCGTTTTTAGAAATTTGTAATAAATTTCAAAATTTTTTTTCAAAGTTTTTGTAATTGCATTTTAAAATCTTTGCAAAAATCTGAATACATTTTCACTCGTAGTTGACAACTTGACGTCAATTAACTAGTGACTCATTCGACATAAAACTCTTTAAATAGTTTTTTGGTTTTTTTTCTTAGCAAAACTAAACTAAATTTAATAGTTTTATAAAACAAATACACATTAATTTATGCAGCGTTAATTTAAGTTATTGTTGTTATCTTATTACTCGTACAAACTCATATGTACTGATGTGTGTGTGTCTTCGTCTTTTTACTTTTCCATGCAATTTTAACAACTTGTG
>NDXZ01026934.1:9710-21110 GCA_003055125.1 Paykullia maculata | reverse complement strand
TTTTTTTTTTTTTTTTTTTTGAAAAGGAAAATAATAAATAATTTTGTGTATTTTTCTATAGAGTATATAGAGCTAATCAGTTATGGAGATAGTTTTTAAAAATATTTCTTTCTGCTAAAGTATTGTTAAAAAGTTTAAAAGGTATTAAAAAATAAACATCACTAAGAATTAAAGAGTAATTAGAAATGCTACTATAAAATAACAGCCAATGCTGAAAGGAAAAGAGAAAATCGAATTTTTATGGGATAAAATAGAGCATTTAAAAAAATGGAGCATTAAAGAGTTTCAAAGACGCAAAAAGTCAAGAGTTGAAGGTAGAAAATAAAAGAAAAATTACTAAGGGAAGTTATTTAAGAAATGGAAAACGATAGTTGGAGCCTAAAGTAAATAAACCGTAGAGGAGCTTTATGGGAAAGAGTAAGAGTGTTAGAGAGAAAGAGAGAGGGAGATAAAGAGAGAGAGACAAGATTTAAAATAAGCATGTACGGAGTTTTAGCTTGATTTTAAACAAAGTTTTATTTTTTTGGCTATAAAATGTAAGAATAAGTTTAAAATAAAGTGAACAAAATATCTTCTTTAATGAAATCTTTAAATTACATTAATTTAAAACAAAAAAATTATTTTAGAATTTCTTGGTAGCAAAATTCGTTTTTTTTCCAATGGCAAATTAAAAAAAAAATAAATAAATAAAAAAATACATTTTACTACAATATTTAAGTTTCCACTACATATATTTACCACGCCACGGCCAAAAACTTTTGATTTCATTTGAGATATTGTTTTTGATAATGTTTCATTAGTTTTTTTTTAATTTTTGGTGGAGTAACGGGTTTCGAATAAAAATGTAATGTTGAGCTGCTTTGGAAAGGAATATTTAGTTTGTGGTCTACTGGTAAGCGTTTTTGGTTTGTTTAGCTTGAAAATGTATTGCATATAAATTGAAGAGCGAAAGGCTTTAGGGTGTAGGGTGTAGGTAGGTAGGTGGGGTGTACAACACACATTGTTTTGGAAAAAAGGAAGTAGAAAAAAATCAAGTAAAGTGTGTTTTTAACTAAAGTTCCATTAAAGAAAGTGGAGTGGCTATTATATATATATATATATATATATATATATTTATAGGGCGGGTCTAAATAATTAAGCTGGTCATTTTTTCTTTTTAAAATTTACAATGATAAGGTGAGACAAAACTAAATATAATGTTACTTAGGTATTAGGTTGGTGACTACTCTATGTAAAAGCTTAAGCTTGTGTTTTAACATTTAATGATAGTTGGTGGTTTGTTAAGCTCAATAGGCTTTTTTAAAAAGGAATATAACAAAAAAAAAACAAACAGGATTTGACTAAGGAAATTTTATAAAATTATCGTACAAATTTTAAGAAGCTCTTTTTAAAGCTTTTCTTTTAAATAAAATATTTAATTTATAAATTATATAATACAATTTGGGTAAACTTTTTATATGTAGTTACGAGTATAAAACATTTATAAAAAGCTTTGTTTCTTAAAAAAGCAGTAACAAGCCCAAACAGCTTTTAAGCAATTGTTGTTTAACAAAATATAAACTAGATTTTTATTTATCCTTTTAACACAAACATGCCAATTAAACATTTTAACATAAACATTTAAGCTACATTTATTAAAATTAATATAATAAAAATTGTTTTAAAACCTAAAGTTGTTAACAAAATTATAAATAAAATTATACTTAAGGATTTTACTTAAGTTGTTAAATAAAATATATGTACATACTTAAATATGAAAAAAAAACTTTTTAATAAAGCCTTTTTGTTTTTAATAAACATTTAAAATTTCTAAAATATTATATATATTTATAATGTAATTTTATTAAACAGCATATTCAAAAAAGAAAAATAGTTTTTAGTGTTCAAAAGTTCAATTCATGTCATAAAAAGACAAATTTTTAAGGTCCAGTTTGTTATTTAATTTACTGAGTGCCTTTTTTGTAATTCTTTTGAATAAATTAACGATTTAAACTATTATATACTCTTAATGATGGCTTTTATTCATTTAAACTTCTCATGACCCTGACCTTTTCATAATATTTGTATGAAAAAACACGTATTTATGTATGCCAAAAAAGCTTACCACTTATTAGCTAATTAGTTTGGTTTTCATAAAAAGTACTCATTTTGGCTTTACAAATTGACCCCATAAATTCTTGTGGCCAACAAAACATAAGTTATGCTTTAGAAATTGTTAAAAATACAAAATATTAAAGCATATTTTTAAGGAAGTCATTATCTAAGAAATGTTGCCTAAAACAAACAAACAAGAAACTATAAGAAGCAAAGTATTGCTGTAGGCAACTAAAACAAATAACAACAAGAGTAGCAGCAAACAAAGGGTCACTTTATTAAAGTTTTGGATAATTTAAGCAAATATTTGTCATTTCATTTTCCTAATTATGCAATTAAGTAACAATTATCTGTTTTTCCTATAATTGTTTAAAATTCTTGTTTATTTCTTTTTTGTTCTTGTTAAGAAATTTTTAAAAATTCTATTATTGTTTTTTTTTAAATTTTTCTATGTTTTTTGATTTTATAAGGTTTGAATTGATTTTGTAGCAAAACACGCTTGCATACGCAAATTCCTTAGAGTATTAAGAGTTTGAAAAAAAAACCAATTTATTAGGAGTGGAAAAAACACGTAGTTTTCATAACCAACTAAAATGTTGAACATGAGCCAAACTATGAACAACTAACAGAGATGAGACTTAATGGGGTTTGTTCTTATTTTATTTTCCAATTTTGGGGCAAAAGTAAAAATGAATTTGTGGTGTGAAGTAAATTGAAAATCGATGAGAAATAATACAGTATTTGTAGAGAGTTAGAAAAGAGTATTCCAGTTGGAATTTGATATTAATAGGGTTTATTTTGTTAAGAATTTAAGAAAGAACCTACAATATTGTATGATAAATTTAATGGGTAACAAAGGTTATTGGGATAAAACACATTATACATTTTTAAAGAAAAGTTTCTGTCATAGCATACCTATATATAATTTTTGCCCACACAAGTCTTTAAAAACCTTTTGTGTCCGTCACGTATATAGTTTTTAAATTTTAATATTCGACAAACATTTTTAGGAGTTTTTTATTAATTGTTTTTCATACAATTTTGTAAAAAATTTTACATCCTACATTAATTTTTTATAGAAAATTGAAGTTTAAAATACATTTCTGATAGTAAGATTCATGTCCGAAATAATTTTCAATAAGAAATTTTCAGTCCAAAATATATTGCAATTGGAAATTGCATGTTCAATAAAAATATTCAATAAAAAATTTCATGTCCAACATATATTTTTATAGAAAATTTTATGTCTGACATACATATAAGCGGAAAATTTTATATCAGACACAAATTTGTTATAATTTATTTTTGTCTGACATTAATTTTCATAAAACATTTATTGCCCTACAAATTTTTTTCCAAAAAAATTATGTCCGAAAATTGTTGTTCCAGAATTTTATTGCTTGACATAAGTTTGAACACTTTTATAAAAAAATTTTATTTCCAACACAAACTGTTTTGAAAAATTTGATGTTCAACAAAACTTTTTTAAAATAATATTAGAACTGACATAAACCTGTATAGAAAGTTTATTGTCACCAACTTCTTTTAAAAAACTTATGAGCGAAACAAAGTTTTTTAAAACTATTATGAAAATTTCTAAAAATATTAATGTCTAGCACCAGTTATGTAGAAAATACTTTGTCTGACATTTCTTCCGAAAAAATCATTGTTTTAAAAATGTTATGCATATAAAAGAAGTTTACAAAAATGTTTTATCTGACATAAATTTTTGCATAAAAGTTTATGTTATATATAAATTTCAATAGAAAATGAAGTATCCTATATAAACATCTATTGAAAAATTAGATACATTTTTATAAAAAATTGTATGTCTGACATAAATTTTAAAAGAATATTTTATGTCAGACATACATTTTTAAAGAATATTTTATGTCCGACATAAATTTTATGTCTGCAGTAAATTATTGAAAAAAATAATTTTTTAAGAAACTGTTTTGTTTTTTTATTATTTTTTTGTGAAAATTTCTTACCTGACAAAAATGTATATAACAAATCCCATCAAAAATGATAAAAATGTTATTTCCGACATTAATGTCTAAAGAAGATTATTTTTAAAATTAATGTGTTTGCAACATTTTTTACAGAAATTCTTACGTCCCACATAGATTTTCTTTTGTATAAAAAAAAGTCCCAAAACTATGCTTAATTTTTTTTAATTTCAGAAGAAATGGTTAAAGTAGAATAAACTACATAAATTACTTACAAACAATTAAAGCTTGGATTTTATATGACCAAACAAAAGATATCTTGTCAATCTTAAATAAACATACTTTCCTTATATACAAAATATATACATATACATTCATATATAATATATTCAGTATGCTATATTTACATGTGTGTGTGTTTGTTAAATACATAAAAACTATGATAATTTGTTAATTTGTCAAATAAATGAAGGTCATAAAAATTATAATATACTTACAAGCTTAGCAATAGGATATACAAAATAATTTATCAAAGAATAAATAAATAAATTTTATTTTATTATTTTTTTTTATTTCTCTAAAATCAATTGTAAGTGAAGTTAAGGGCTTTAACATAGAAAAAAAATAATAGAAACGTCAAAAGAAAATCATTAAGTTCTTTTTTTTTTATTTTCTTGTTCAAATATTTTGAACACTAAATAGAGAAAAGGCTAAGGGGACATAAAAAAAAGAATTTCTCATAAAAGACAAAATGGAAATGAATCAAATTTTATCCCTTATTTATTGTTGTCTTTTGAATGTTTACATCTTTGAAGTAGAAGTATTAACAAATAAATATTTGTAAAGAAAAACTGCTGTATTTTTGCCTTTAAGATAAAAGTTCTGTTAAATAAATAATAAATAATCCGGTTTTATGTATTATGAGTGCTGTTTTCCTAATACAATTCAGTCATATTTGGGAAAATGTTTTATGATTCTTGAAAACGGGTAACAAACAGTAACAGCAAAAATAATCATACTTTGTTTAAGTTGTCGTTGTCGTAAATTCTGGGTGCCAACAGAAACAGTTTTTAACGACTCTGGCTATGACACTTCTAGTTTCAGAAAGATGGATTTGAAACGAATAAACCAAAAATCATGAATTTCGATTAATTTTTACAATTTTGAATATTGAAGTTGTTAACTGAATTTTTTTAGCTCACCCGCTTATAAGAATTTGTTTAATTGGTTTTCCTGTTTTAGACACTTTCAAACATGCGGTATAAAATTTTTAAATGACAATAAGTACCTAAATGCATCATTTATTATTAATACAAAAGAAAAGTTAACCTTGAAATGAAGTACATAGGATTTGATCAGTGTTGTCAACAATTTTAAAGGAAATTAACCGAATTTCTTTAACAAATTAGGTAGAAAATATTAACACATACTGTTTTATTTGCGGAATAATTTTGCATCAAGTAAGAAATGTATAAAATTGAATTTTAAATAACGGGGAATGAATCAGAATCGAAAAATGATGAAATAATCCAAACGAACTACCAGTACAAATATTTAAAAAATTTTCTGTATAATTCACTTAATATATTTATCGAAATTGACTTTAGAAATTTCTTTTTTTTTCTTTTCCCGAGTGTAAAATGTTTTAATAGGTTTAAAATGAATTTAATTTGGCATTATATAATAGAGAAATAGTTTTAAAAAAACGTTCCTATCTGACATAAAAGTATTTTCAAGTTGAGATTTTCCTGCTAATTTTAAATAAATATAAATTTACCTTAGCAAACTGGGAATCTAAGGATCGTTCCGCGTGTCGTTATTGTTCAAACTTTCTTAAATTTAAAAGCGATGAATTTTTACCTTCATATGTTTGAATACCTTAAAATAATTTCTAAGCTTGCCTAACTGATATAAGTTTCTATAGAATTTTTTTTTCAACATAAAAATCTTTTCTTTATGATACTTAATTCAATAAAATTGTCTTTATCTGATATAAATTTTCAAAATAACATTTGTCTCATATGAATTTAAAACAATGTTTTTCTGTCTGACATCAACTTCTATAGATATATTTTTATCTGATATAAATTTTACCGAACATTTTTTTGTCTGTCATAAATTTCAATGTCTTCCAAAAATTTCAATAAAAAAATATTTTGTCTGACATAAATTTCGCTAAACTATTTCTGTCGGACATACATTTCTCTAAACATATTTTTGTCCAATAGTTTTTTTATTAAAATTTTTCTATCTGACATGAATTGTTAAAGAAATTATATGTCCTAAAAAAATTTCTGTAATTATTGTTTTATCTCACATTAATTTCTTTAGAAATTTTGCTGTCTGACATAAATTTCGAAAAAAAAAATTCTGTCTAAAATAATTTTTTGGTTGAAATTTTTCTATCCGACATGATTTTGTAAGGAATTTTTTATATTTTAAATAAATTTCTGTAATCATTTTTTGAACTGACATTAATGTTCATAGAAATTTTCATATAAAATTGTTCCCAGTTAATTTGTTTAAATATGACACAAACTTTGTTAATTTGCTAGTATTTTTTATTTTAAGTTTTATTAAAACATAAATTTCAAAAAATATTTTAACTTGTCTGTAATGTAGATATAGATTTCTAAGGCTATTTTTTATCCCAACAGAAATTTCTACGTCAGTATTTGCCAAAGAATATGTTTTTATCTGAGTTAAAAAAATTATTTTGAGGTCCTACATATATTCAAAATATGCTAACTTAATATGAAATAAGAAATAGCTAGCAGTTGGAGTCTATATTCAAAATATGAAAACTTTGCATAAAAATAGGAAACGTTAGCATATTTTGAATATAGGCTCTTGTTATATTTATTGCTGTGAACAGTTTTAGTGTGGCATAAAATATTTATAAGGCATTAATTTTTATAGAAATATTTATATATGATAAAAAGGCTAACTTGCCTAAGTCGACTTAGGCGAATATTTAAAAAAAATTTTATGTAGTTTCTAAGTTTAAAAGAACTCTAAAGGGAATATATACAATTTTTTTTTGAATATTTTTTTGAAAGTTACTTTTTGGTATTTAACTTACAATAGCATTTGGAAAAATAATTTATTTCAACAAATAATCAAAATTATTTAACTAAGAACCATAAGTGTCGCAGCTAAAATCCTATATTACAAAGGGAATTTATAAAAAGTTAACTTGCAAATAAAAAAATTTTCCTAAGCAAACAACAAGAAAATCAGACATAAACATTTTTTCCTTATTGACAGATGTTTTTTTTATTGGTTACCAAACAAAAATGTTCGTATAAATAAAATGTGTTGCCTACTTTGAGGCATGTATTTCATAACCTAATAAAATCCTATATTAAGGCTTACAAAAGAGTTTTTTCAATTTATTTGTAGAAAAACGAATTTTATTTCCTAAACTAAACGGAAAAACTGTCTTTTGTTTTTCTTTGATTTCAATCGTTGATATCTTAACATCATCTTGGTTTTTGTCCTTCAATTTTAATCTCAAGCAGTAAAAATTGTAACGCCTTTTTCATGTTTTCGTTTTCTAGAAAATGTCTGCATGTATTTGAAATTGTTACTTAAACTGAAGTATGAAATATATTTCCCTTACAATTACACAATGTAAAAGAAAACAGTCTTATTAGTTATACGGATTTAGTAGTTATTTGTGGTTTTGCCCCTTACAAAAAAAAAAAACTATATATAATTGTGTTAAAATCTTTGCTTAGTTGAGAACGGAGTTTAAGGAAAGGGAAAAGGAAAATGTTATCTTAAGTTTTTTGTTGGTTTTTTCTATATAATGTTAACATTCATTAAATATATTTTCCATCAGTTAAATTCAAACTATTGTTTTGTACGGCCTTTTATTTATATTTTGGTCTTTTACGTTTTATTCTTTTTGCTTTGTTTAATAATTCGTTTTCGTTAAATTGTTATACAAAATCCTAAAAGTAGGCTACTATTTTTTGTGTGGTTACATATATACAGCATTGTCTCAATGTAGGCCATAGTATTTTGTTTTTTTTTCGAAATGTTTGTTTTTAGTTTTTTAAATGCTTTGTGAACTTTTTTGTTTATTACATTGAAACTTTTGTGAACATTTTTCCAACATAGTTTTTTTCTTAAGTTTTTTATGGCTTTCATTTTGTGGTTTTTCCTTATTTCCGTTTTTGTTTTCTTTCTAATATTAGTTCCTTTCGTTTTATCTTTAGTAGCAATATTTATTACCGTTGACCATTGAAAGTATTTATGTCTGGGGAGTCGTAAATATAAATTGTTTACTATAATACAAAAAACTTAAAGTTTTAAAGAATTTGTATAGTTTAGATTTAGGCTCTTTTATTTTTTTCGCATTTACTAAAATGTCATTGTAAGTAAGGTTTGCCAAGACAATTTAAGGAATTTACTAAAATAATATACTATATATATATAATAATAATTTACTAATAATATAAAATAATAAATATTTTACACAAGAATGCCACATAATTTTTAAACAGTTTTTTAAATTTTACCTAAAGAAAATGGGAAAAACCACAATTAATATATGAGAAAATCCAACAACTCTCAAAACTAATGACAAAATTAAACCTTACAAATAAAAATATAAATTATTTGACTAACTTTAAAATAATTTAAATAAAATTTTGGAAGCATTTCTAGCAATTTTTTTTGCTGCAAAAATATTTTTTTTTCAAAATTTAAAATTTTTAAAAGAGTAGTTTTAAAATTTTAAAATCTTTAATTATACAATAACTTTTACTTTAGACACTTGAAATAATTATAAACATAAAGGCAATTTCGTTTAAAAGTACCTTGTTAAGTTACAAAGACCATTATTGCCACACAAAGAAAGTTCTAAGTTAGTTCTAATTAATATTAATCATACGCTCAGTATATTAAATAAAAAATCTCAAAATGACCCTCCCTTTAAACAGCAAAAGTATGTCAAAATTATTAAAAACTTTAGAATAATATTGTACTTTTAAATAAAAAATACTTTCATCAGCAATTTTTTGTACAAACTTTTCATGTTAAGAACAGCAAAGCACAACATAATTTTGTACTTCAGCCATAGATTTATTTTTTTTCTCCTACTCTATAATAAATAATGCATTAAGGTAATTATTATTAAATATTTTACGAGCAGTCTACTGAGTAACACGTAAATGTTCGTGAAGGTTTGTTAATAGTAAAACAAAAGGCATTTATATATAAATTTATTACCTAACAAGCCATTCGAGTTTTTTTTTTTGGTATAGAATCATTGTACAGCAGCCTTTCAACACATTATTTTATTCTGTAGAGAATATTTAACTTAAATTAATAATAGATGTTAAGGATTTTAAGTGATTTAAATAAAAATATAATAAATTCTTAACACTTTACGGCAAAATAGAAAGTTATAGAATTGTATTGACAGGAGAAGTATAAAATTTTGCTCGGTAAAACCTTAAAGTATGCTTTAGTTATTGTTTTAATTTTCTTAAGTGTAGATAAATGCGAGAGCCATTAAGTTAAGATAAAATTGGAAAAGTTTTTAACACCTTGTATATATAAAAAAATAGAAAGTCTTAAGAAGTTGTGTTAAGTCAGTAATTAATATTAATTATTCAATGTGTGATTGAAATAATGACACAAATAGGTAGTATTTAACCCATAAATGACGTTAGGGGAAAGTGTTGTACATAGGATGTATAATATAGGATTAAAGAAAACAATGTAATAAATAAGGAATTTTGTTGAGAAATGTAACTAAATTAAACTACAAAGAATTTTATTCTTAACCATAAATTTCTATCCCTGTGTGAGACAAAAGATTTTTAAATTTATTAAAACTTTTTTTTAAATGACATAAAATTGATATTGACTTTTATAAATATTCTCTAATTCCGATACAACTTTTTAAATTCATCATTTAAAACCAAAAAAAATTTTACTTGAACATTTTGCTTTATAAACCTTTAACAAATATTTATATAAAATTTTTATCATTAAGGCCATAGATCTTTTTAATTAATTTTTTTTTTAAATTTAAATATCAAATTCAGTTCTCTGTAAAATTACCCTTTCAGCTTTTATAAGAATCAATTATATTAATCAGTTAAATCATATTAGCTTTTATTCCTTTCATTTCATATTGATTATCATTTTGCTAATAACTTATCTTTAGGCTTTGATTTTTAATTAATTAAAAGTTTCTAGAAAATACTCTTATATGCATCTAATTAAAACATCATTGACCATCATTGAAATCAAGATGAGTCATCATTTTGTCTATTTTTGCCATAGTTTCTTTTAACATCATTTCCTTTATGCTTTCATGTGCGTTATAATTAACACTTAGAGGGGCCAGAGTTGCCAAAAGTTGCAACAAAGGAAATGCTGAAATGGCTGGGGAAAGCTTAATTATGTACAAAAAAGGCTTTAAATTAAAACACCTTTTTTTTAAATAAAAAAATATAAAAACTCGGGAGTTGTCCAGTTTTTTCCACTGAAATTCAACTCAAACTATTATGCTGCCGTAGGTCTAAGTTTTTTATTTAATGGTAGGTTAAGATGGCAACACTGCTTGGGCTATACCTTCTACTAAGGCTACTATGTATTTTTTGCTAAGCAGACTACCAATATAATTGTTAAAAGGAAGGTATTAACTTTAGAAGTTTTTGGTTTTTGTAAGGTCAATCAAATAATTTTGACTTATCGCAAATATTTTTATTTAATTTAAGATGACAAAAATGATTTAGATTCCCGTATTTTTAAACATTCGAAAACTAAAATATTATAGCAGAGATTTAAAATCAGGAAACAATAAATTTATTAATAATTTTTATATTGGCTTTTAGTTTCATATATTTTAAAAAATATATCATATTGGAAACAGGATTTTTAAATAAATATAACATTCTCAATATATTAGAATTTCAAAAATATATGGAACTTAAAGCCAAAATTAAAAATCTATATAAATAAAAATGAAATGATGTTCGTTGATAAGCGCATAACTTGCAAACGGCTGGACCGATTTGGCTAATTTTTTTTTAAATGTTTGACGTAAGAAAGTTAGAAAAAGTTTGCCGGAAAATTAGAAAATCTTGAAAAAACTAAATTACACTCACACAAAATGTATTTTTGTCAACATAAAACTGCAAGCCGCTGTGGTGTAGTGGATTGTGTGCGTACTTTTTGTCGAAAGGTAGGTAGTTCGAATCCTGGAGCAGACTGAATTTTTTTTTTAATTTTTCCTATTTTTACTTCATGTAATTAAAAACAAAAAAAATTTAAGTCAGTCATTCAACTAAAAATAGAAAAAGTTATAAAAAATAAAAAAATTCAGTCTGCGCCA
>NDXZ01026919.1:0-13674 GCA_003055125.1 Paykullia maculata | reverse complement strand
TGTATGGGCATGAGGATTTTTGACAGCTAAAAAACGCTTGCCACTCTTGTTTAGGTTTGGCTGTAAGGAGACTAATTTCATGTACAATAAAACCGGGTGTTTCAAAGCGTTTGGTTTATTTTTTCAAAAAGTCGTATGTCATTTAGAATTTGTAAAATTTATTTTGTGCCATCAATGTTTATATTCACTTCTTGCTTTCGCAAAACATGACCTAATGTATTTGTTTTGCTGCTGAATGTTTTAAGAGTATATTTTGTAATATTTTTTAGCCCTTTGCTATATGTCTACGCAAAAACTTTAGTTTTACTAATGCACTAACGAATTCTCGCCTGCAAGTTTTATAGAACAGTGTCTATTACACACCAAGAATGTTATTTTAGCTTCTTTTTTGAAAACCCTGCGGATATGATAATTTTTGTTCATCTAATTTTCTTAGGCATTTCATAGGGCAAGTAATCTTTATTGTTTATAGCTAATCTACCCTAGTTTACTTATACCTATATACTAAGTTTTTCAATCTTATATTAACCTCTGCGATCCTTAATATACAATGGAATTTTTTATTGCAACCATTGTGCCAGAGCTGCGGGGATACAGGATAGGAAGCAAAAATATCAAACATACGCCCTTAAAACAATCAACCACGAATTGAGTAAATTCTTTTCATTTTTTGTTCATTTGTTCTGCTAAAGGATTAAAAAGTTTTCATAACGTTGTTAACTAGTGTAATAAGGAATTTTGAAGATTATAAGAAAGTATTTGTGTTCGCATGCATATAAAAAGTTATACATATTTGTTTTTGGGTGGGGCATACAACTTTCCTAAGAAGTATTATAATTATTTCTTTGTGCCATAAAAACATCAAACTTAGTAATTACACGGATATATTTCAACTATTTCAACATTATGAAATTAAAGCAGGTTTCTGTTAAATTTTGTTTATGAAAAAAAAAAAATCTTTTTTATTTTGTAAGAGTATTGTTCTTTTGTCAAAATTTAATATTTAAATTTTTAAACAAACACTTAAGTCTCCAATAATTTTTTTTTTAATTATTGATATAGAACAACTGATCTAAAGTACCTATATATATTTAATATGTTGTGAAACCTTTAAATGACTAAGCAATTTCTAGTTTGGCTTAAGTTTTTTTCAAATTTCTTTTCTTAATAACAGACAAGAAATTGAATTGTGTTGATTAAAATATATATTAAAATTATTTGATAAAAAAATTGTTTTCCAATTATTTTTAAGAAAATTGTGTACCATTTTTTATTTAAAAAAAAATTGCATATAAATAACTTGTTTTTTAAATTAATAATTTTGCTTTATTTAAGTTTTTGGCATACTTTAAATTAAAAAGTCATCAGTATTTTGAAATATATTTTTTTTTAGCACAAAACACAAAAATTTATCGAAAGTTGGGGAAAAAATTGTATATATGATTTATTTTTCCGATATTTTTTCGCCCCTATTTTCTCACTTTTTTTCTTTCTTTCCCCTTTTTACCACCCCATGAAGCGCACAACAAGCCGACCGCAGGCTTAGGTGTATGTCCTAAGAGACATGAGACCCTTTCGAGGCTCCTTCTATCAACCGACCGACCGACCTTTTATATTTTCGTTATTTTTATTAATTCTTCTGATCATTTTTATTTTTAATTTTGACATAAATAAAAAATTTCTAAAATCTTCATTCTTTTGACTTTCTACATAACTTTTAAATTTAAAAATATTTTACTGAAAAATTTTCTGTCTTGAGTAATAAAAAAAATTTAATTTAATATCATTTTTAAAATAAAAGCTTGGGGCATTTTATTAAAAATTATATTTGACTAAGTCATATGACATCAATGCTGTTGCTCAAATGTCTTTCAATAATATCATCCTAATTAGCCTTGTTATGATCTGAACATATCTTATTGTTTGGTAACAATAAACAAAGGGTAACAAAATTTCATCAAAATTAAATACGGGGCAGAATTACTTTTTACGGTTAAATGCAATTTCTAAAACAAAACCCATACGAACGTATTTGTAGGATTTAAAAGCCTGGTAATATTGTGTGTGTTTAAGTATGTCATTAACGGGAAAATGCAACATGTGATATAATTGTCCTAGATAAACAATGCTTTTAGCTACAATATATGTATATGTGTATAAGTTTGTATGTGTATGTGTGTGCTGTCATACATACACATAACCAAAAAGAAATAATAAACTAATGGTTGGATGGGTGGTAATGAGAGAAAAAAATGATGTAACACAAAGATGTTAGGTTGTTGAAATAAACAAGTATTGAGTGTTTTTGTTCTCGTGATTTTCTCCTCGAAGCTCTTAGAGAATAACAACTCGAAAATTTTCTCTTTGGAAACAGCGAAGAGAAGTCCAAAATAAAAACAGCTTAAAGGGTGTGTTTTGAAAGCTTTACGTTTTTCTATTTATTAAACCTGTGTAGTTTATTCATATACCTTAAGTTGTTTTTGGTACTTTTTTTCAAATCTTTTTGGCTGCAACTTTCTAGAGGTTGGTATGGTTCGAAGCTAAGCTACTAGTTGTGATGCTTTCAAAAGCCACTAAAGTGCCTTAAATATTGAACTTGCAAACACTAAATGAAAATATTAGGTGAAACAATATTTCTTTTAATTGAATTTTTGCTTTAAGGAGCCTTATCCTTTAGTATTTTCAATTTTGGCAATAGATTTATGCAAAAAAGCTCTTTTCTTTTATTGTTTAAGTTAGATACAGGGTCACGCAAAATAACTATAGTTTTTTTTTTAACTTCCCGCAGAAATAATTTACGACTTAGAAAAAACTTGACAAGTATATGCTGGCAAGTCAAAAGCCATCTCTCAACTAAAATCATGGCTACTTCAGCCAAAATTTTTCCACAATTAAATAAGAAAAATGTGTGACAATTTTTAAAAAAGTAATAAGTAATGTTTCAACGGACTTTAACATAAATAATTTTTCTAAGTATTATGTAATAAGATGTAAATGCAAGCAGATATTTCATATTTTTCTTCATACTTAATAAATATGTTAATCGAAGTATTTAAAAAATATTTTTCAATGATGACAACTAAATTAACTTTCGATGAAAAAAATCCACTTTAACATACATATTTGTTTTTATATAAAACACATTTTTTTAAAGTTAATATAAATAAAAAAATTATTTAAAAAAAATTGTTAGAAATTTAAATTAATTTATAATTAATTACTCACATATATTTTCCCATAAATTATTTTTTATAATTATAGGTAATATATTTCATGTTAAAAAAAATCACTTAAATTTACAGCCATTATTTTGTGTTAAATAAAAAAAGTTTGTAAAATAAATTCCTTTAAAATTAAACGAATTTGATTACAAACATATCCTGCTTCGCATGTCAATAAATACAATAAAATTGAAATGTTCCACAATTAAAAAAATATTTGTCAATAATTAAATAAAATTTAAACTCAAAAATATATTTGTATTGTTTAAATGTATTTGGTTAAAATGTACTTACATTTCTTTTCGAATTCTAAAAACGGTCGGTTTTGAATTTATTATTATTATTTTGTTTGAAAATTATTTTTATAGTTTTTCATAAAATTAGATTTTTTGTGATAAATTTTAAGTTTAGTTTGTTGTTTTGTTTTTTTTTGGTACGAAATATAAACAAAATAAAAAAAGTAAATAACAACAAACATTAAATTAGTTGTTTTTTTTCTGTTTTGAAAAACATTTTTTTCATTTGTGTTTTTTAAGAATAAAATTCAAAACTAAGAATAAGAATAAGAAATAAAAGTAAGTAGAGTATAGAAAAAGTGTAAAGTCTAAATCGAATTAATAAAAAAACCAATTTATATAGTTTTTTTCAAATAATTTTTTAAAAGCATCCAAGTTTTGTTTTGTAATAAAATTAATATTTTTTAGATTTTTCCTAACTTTTTGTACTTAAATATAAAATGTTCCATTTTTTAAAAATAATTTTTTATTGAGTTAAAAAAAATTATAAATTAAAAAATTTAAACAAAAACAAAATTTAATATCAATTAAAATTCTATTATTTTAAAAAAATATTTGAAAATGAAACACTAAATCAAAAGAAAATTGTGAACTTTTAACAATTAACATTTTCTATGGACTTACCCATATCATCAATAATTGGCGCCATGCGTAACGTAATGCCGACTAGCATGAGGCACATGAGCAACAGCAAACATGCCGTGGCAATAATAGTCCAACGAGCACGTTGTGGCAAATCATCTGGATCGATTACCTTAAATATTAAAAAAATATATATATAAATATTAAACATTAAACATTTTGGCACATTTAATGGAAAAAAGAGCGTTTTCTTCACCTTGACTTCCTGGGTTTCTAGGTCTTGCACAAATATTTTGGGTTTTTTATGACGATGTCGTTTCTTGTGGCGATGATGGCTGTAAGATAAAATTTTTGTTTTTAAATCTTTTAAGAAAAAAAAAATTCAAGTCATTGCACCATGTAAATGTCGTGTGTGTAGTTTTTTTTTTTGAATTGAATTAGTTTTTAATTTTTTTATAAATCTTTTTTAAACTAGAATCATAATATAATAATATTTTTGCAAATAAAAATTTATCAATTTCTTAAAATAAGAAAAAAACTTAAAACCTACTAAAATGAATATAGTATATATTAAGGTTTTTAAATTAAATTTTAATACTGAGTTCATTTTTGTCCGACACTAGCCGTTTCATATTCAGTATACATTGATCGTTACTCTTGGTGTTGTATGTAAATATAATCTACAATTACAAATACAATTTTAACAAATTAGAAAGTTGGACTTTATTTTACTTCTACTAATTGTGTGAGAGAGTACGAAATTTACCACCTGACAAGATTTTTGTGCTTTATTCATTTTTTTTTTTATTAATAATCATGTGTTTTTATTTTTGCTTTCCTGGCCTTCTATCGGAAAATAGCTTTCAAACGAAAGCTAGTTTTGCAATAATGCATTTTTTGTTTTTCATTTTTTCATTTTATTGCAATTAAGCAAGATGAAGTCTAGTGTACGATGACTGTGACGTGTGTGGTATGTGTAAATTTTTTTGAAATTATATAAACTTTTGTTTAAAATAAAAACATTTCTTCGTATTTAATTTTTTTTAATTAAATTCTTTTAAAGAATTTTCTAATACTATTAATGTCAAAAACAATTTTTAAACAATGGAAAAGTATACAAAAATTAATAACTTGTCTATATATTTAAGTTGAAACTCTGTCTGTGTGTGTGTGTGTTAGCTATAGACTCCGAAACCGTAAAGCCGATCGGACTCAAACTTTGGCAAGTTGTTGTTTACATTCCAGTGAGTGTATATGTGTAGTAATTTTTTTAAACAAAGTGGGCGGGGCTACGCCAATCTACATATACATAAAAATGAAATACGCCCATACAAAATAAATATTAATTTTTCAGCTACTTTCACTTGACCGATTTTTCTGAAACTTTGCACAAATATTGAACTCTCATGATTATACCATTTCGTGATTTGAAAAGTGGGCAGTGCCACGCCCATAAAAAATAAGTTATCATTTTTAGCTACTTTCACAAGATCGATTTTTCTGAAACTTTGCACACATATTGAGTTGTCATTACTATATAATTTCGCGATTAGAAAAGTGGGCAGGGCCACGCCCATAAAAAAAAGTTATAATTTTGAGGTACTTGCACTGGACTGATTTTTCTGAAACTTTGCACACATATTGAGCTGTCATGACTATACAGTCTCGTGATTAGAAAAGTGGACAGGGCCACGCCCATAAATTGTTTTTTATCATTTGCTACTTGCACTAGATCTAATTTTGTTTGAATTTTAAGTTATTAAAAAATTCCCAAAAAAAAAAAATTGTTAAAAACTTTGTAAGACTTTGGACATTTATTAAAATTTATATAAAAATAGAAAATTTTAAAAATTTTCACAATTTATATAAAAAAATTTTAGAATAAGTCCAAAATTAAAAAAAATATACCTCTATGATATATTTGCTTCAAATAGAAAATAAATGGCAGAGTCTAGAATTACATTTTTTTAATTTTCAATTATAAACAAATTAAACAACGAACATTTGGAACTGTTTTTAACATTTTTAACATTTCATTAAGGACTTTTAGCTAACCCTCATATTTATTTTTTATGCTGATGACTCTTTATTAAATGCACACGGTATCTCTCCACTTGTTACATTAAGATCTGTTTCAGCTCATTTAAATATGTTTAATAGTTATTATTAGAAATGGGGTCTTTCTATTAGTTTTTCAAAGAGTAAAGCACTTTGTCTTAGAAATTCTTCTGGTAAATGCAAGAGTTTTGTGGTTCCCGAAAGTAAAAATTTAAAATTATTTGTTGATGGTAATGAAATTCCCTTTGTAAACAGTCTCCGTTATTGTTTAAATTTCATGGAAATGCAAGATTTTATCTTAATAAGGCAAATTGTGTTAAGGGTTCTTTAGGAATGTTGTTTCGAAATATCTATTTGCCTGATAAAACTAAATTACTGATTTATAAGACTAGCATTAGACCTGTTTTGTTATATGCTTTTCCTATTTGGGTTACTGTATTGCCTACAGTAATGAAGAGTTTTGAAATTTTAGAAAGAAAGGTATTACGATTGTGTATTAATAAACATTTGGGGATTCACAAGCAACTTATGATATCTTATTGTCTTATATCCTAAAAATGTAAAATGGTTCAAGTTCTTTGTTATTGCTTTTTTTGTTTAGCTAAGGATAGTTTACGACAGCACAATAAACATAGCAGTCAGAGTCATATTATTTTAGAACACTTTTAGTATGAAAAGTAACTCAAACCATTTAAAATTTTTAGGACATATGACATATGAGTGGCTTGTGAATCCCCCAATTATGAAGAGGAAAATAAATGTTTTTCAAATAAATTTATTTACGATATGGCAAAAATTAAACCGTTAGCTTGTTATGCATTTGGTTTAACGAAAAAATTTATTGAAAGATTGCATTTTAATGACAATTTTTTGATAAAAAATTGCTGAATTCACAAGCTAACTTATGATATCATATTGTCATATGTCCTAAAAATTTAAAATATTATTAATGAGCAATCTAATTTAAATTGGTCAAATACAAGTTATTTATCACCGTTGGGCTATTTAGAAACTGAAATTTCAGGTACTCAAAACCTTTTACCAAATTTCTTTGTCTCCACTTCTACAAGATCTCATAGGGGATAGTTTAAAAGTGTTTGCTTATTTTTGTAGTTTATTTTTTTGTTGTTGTTTTTTTTACATATATACTTTTTAATTAAAATTTTAATAAATCTTTCTTTACTACGAACTTATTTGTTTAAGAACAATTCATTTTAGTTTTATTCTGGCTCAAGTTCATTTTTAAATTTTCAAAGAAATTTAATTTTTTATTTGTGATAATAAATGAATAATAATTTGAAAAGTAACTTTTGCCGACACTAGCCGAGTGGAATGCATTTTCGAAACCAGCTACGGTTTTCATCATCAGCACTCTTTGATCGGTGGTTAGTGTTGGATGTAAATATCATCTATTTAACTCACAGTTTCTTAGGAAATAGGGTATGGTGATTGCTTGTCGCCTATACATATTTATATTTCCTACCACTTAATGACCTAACAATTTTTATTTAGTTTTAAGTTTAGATTTAAGTCTAATTTTAAAAACACTTGTTTAATAAATGTTGTGCCGGGAGCAAGCACATTTCTATACAAGTTATATGTCACTAAAACTTTTACAAAGACAAAGCCTGATGCTGATGTTAATTTCTTGTTATTAAAACAATAAATTTTTTTTACTTGGTCATGTTTATTTTATAATCAATATCTGTACATAAATTGTTTTCTGTAATAATGAAGACTCTAATAATCTTTACTTAACTAAACCCTCATATTGGGCACAGATTCAGAGGAAAAGCAATAAAGAATATTTCAAGTTTAGGCTTATTATAAAAATCTTTGTAATTTTTTTCAATATTTTAGTTTAAAAGTATTTTTTTGTTCAAAACTATTTAATTGACATTTAGTCGCTGATTTCCTTAAATAAAAAATATGAGTAACAAATTTATTTATATATTTCATTACCCGCTTCTAGGTATGAAAGTCATACCGCACGTTATTTTATTTTAAAACTTTACTATCATGTTGAAAATGGATTTACAATTCAAATCTCTATTTATTATTCTTTGCACAGTTAATATTAATTGTTTTGTAGAGCTTTTATTTTTGATTGCACAAAGCCCAGAAGATTAAATGTTTAATTAATTTTTTTGAAATCTTAAAAAAACAACAGCCAGTTAAACAAATTAAATTATTTAACAAATGCTTATCGTAAAAAACCCGTTAAAACACAAATAAAGGTTGTACAAGAATTTAATAAATTTAATATTTTTTTATTGTTATATTGTTATATATATTATTTTAAATAATATTTTTTATATTTTTTACTTTCCTGCAGTATTTTAAAGTCAATAAAGTCAATATTTTCATCTATTCTGCATTAAACATCATTTTAAATAAAAGAGGCAAAACAAAAAATCCATTTCAGTTATTTTATTTGTTTATTTATTATGATGGGCTTTTTCTATCTTTAGAGTGTGTAAAGTTATTGTTGTGATTGCTGTAATATATAATGATTTTCCCTGCCTCCGTTTAGGCTTAAAACACTATTTTCATATGATACACAAGAACATTTCCTACACACCAACCGACCCCTCCCCAAACCAATGTCAGCTAAAATGTACCAAAGTTTAATGTACAAAACCTTGTACATTGACCTAAATATATTCGTAGATATTTTTTTAAGACCAAAGCAAAATTGCAATAATAATAAAAAGAAAATAACATGAAACAATCATTGAAAAAGAGTGTGACTTTAATTAAAATTTATAGGGTAAACCGAAAATGAAAGCCATTGATACTTTTGAAATATGAAAAATCCTAATGACCTGAGAAAACATAAAAAAAATGTTTAAATTTTTTGTTAATTTCTATTTACAGATACTCGTAGTACAAAATATGAAAAATCATTTCTGAATTAGTAATTTTTTTTAAAAGATCTTTTAATAGAAAATTCAAAATTCGTAAATAAAGTTTTTAGCAGAAGTTTTCTATATAAAAAAATTTTACATAAAAAAAATTAATAATGGAAAAAAAATGTTTATGATAAAGATTAATAAAATTTGTGTTTTTTTTTGTTTTTCTCTAAATTCTAAATTAGCAAAGCATGTTTTATATATAAGAAATATAATTTGAACATTTTTAATAAAACTAGTAAAATATTAAAGATATATCTTGAATAATTTAAAACAAGAATAAGCGGAAATATTCCTAAAAAAAATTTTCGTCAAACAGTTCCTACAGTGGTAACAAGTAGGTTGGCCAGGCCTGACCTTATTACACCCTTCATCATAATAGAAAGAAAAGAATATAGAACTATTTGCACTAAATTGTTTGTGCGATTTTGACATAAGATATCATAAGGCTTAAGGTAATTTTCAAAAACCCATCTTTTATTAGAGTTAGAACCAGTTATAAGTCATTCATAAAAATTTAAAAAAGAGGTTATTTTAGCTCTAACATTTCTAACAGTCTTATCGCCGTTTAGTTGCTGGCCGAGGGTAAGCTTTGTATGGCCTGGTCTTTGCTACATTTGGTAAGCAGAAACTGTTTAAATTTGGGGTGACTGGAGTAAATTATTTTTGTAATAACTTTAAACTTGTCACAGATTTCAGTGATTTTCTGTAAAAGAGAAATGAATAAAAATTTTCTTTTAGTTTGAAAAATTCAAACTTTGTTATTGTTCTCCCAAAAAACTTAACTAATTTTTCACAAAAAAATTATGGAAGAATTTAAATCAGGGGTGGCCAAATGCTGTGACAGGCCACTTTGGTAATACATCATAACGCCGCGGGCCGCATATAAAATAATAAATTTCCATATTAGATTTAGAAACACTAAAGACATTTTTGAGTGAAAAATTTAAACATATTGAGATATTATTATTGTATTTAATAGTCTTACATGTTAATATATATAAATAACACTGTGAGACAAAAAAAATGTTTGCAAAGTACACAGACTTGGCTATATATATGGGTCATTTCACGTCAAGTGGACCAACTTTTGAAATCGATGTCTTCCGATCGGGATGAAATTTGCACCATAGTTAGTTCTATTGGATAGTAGCTTAGAGACAATATTCCGTGTGTATGTTGAAATCAAGTTTGCGTAGCAGCCATAGGTCACCCAGGGTTGTGTGTGGTATCAAACTTTTGAAAATACTTTCAAGAAAATCGGTATTAAAAATTGGCAAGACCATCAATAACCGGCTGAGATATAAGCAAAAAAGATGACTGCCTCGTTTTTTTCCACAAAAAAATATTGTTTTGCAGCTTTAAAATAAACTACAAATATATTTGAAAAAAATTATACCATTTGGCCACACATGGTGAAGGGTATATAAGATAAAAAGCAAACCTCCTTATTTATTAACAATAGTATATTTATTTGTCGTATTATTACATTATTTCTTAAAAATATTAATAGAATTAATTTAATTAATTTTTAATTTAATTTAAAAAATAATGTTAATAAAAAAAGGAGGTTTAATAACAAGAGCAAAATTTATTTGTCGTATTGAACTTATTTTTTAAAAAATTAAAAAAATTATGTCAATAAATAAGGAAGTTTGTTTTTCAGTTGCCCTTACATGAACATTTAGTGTTCACCAAAGGCTAGCCAGATGTATAAGGGAAAAAGAAAAACCAAACACATTCATATGAAATAACTTTTTGTTGGTTTCTTAAAGAAATTTTTGAATGTTTTTAGGGATTTGTCTCTCATTCAATTTGTTTGAATTTTTTCAAGAAATAATTTCAAAGTCTACTGATGATCTGGTATAAGTACCAGTGAAATGCAGCATGTAGACAGCTTAAAACTAACAGCAAACAATAAAAATTTTAAAAATTAAAATGTTTCATTATTTTCCTGTTTCTCTAGAAATTCAATTTTAAAATATTTATGTGGCCGCAGCAAGAAAAACGAATAACATTTTCAACTAACGTAGTTCTCTTCATTATTATCGCCATCATCATCATTAGTTCCAGTTAATTCTAATATGTTCAAATCCCAAACGGAAGTGCTTGTAAGCTTGCAAACGGAAATGAAATGGAGAACAACACAAACAAATCCCAAAACAGTTGTTGTAATATTAAACTAACAAAAAGGAGGAAAAAAACATTCTAAAATTGTGTTCATGTTCCACGTAGCTGTTGTAGTAAGAAACTTGCATATTAGTATCCAAGTTTTATCCCAAAAGCGAATTGTGTTTTTCTTTTTTGCTATTTTTTCTTGAACATTTAGGTACGTAAACTTTAGTTTTTTTGTAATTTTTTTATATAATTTCCTATTTGCCGGTTTAAAACCAGAGATGGGTAATAAGTGGTGCAAGTTTAAAAGGCGACAAAAATTTACATCTGCTTATTTTTTCAAATTGTATTATTTATGTATTTAAAACTCTTTATTATGTAACTAATTTTTTTTAACTAAAAAAGACTTTATATTTTTGTTTTTTTTTTACTCTTGTCTTAAGAAATGAATATAAAGTTTGTACAATTCTGTTTTTTGTGTTTTTCAGGTTTTTTTCAGCATTTTGTTTCATTTCTCATGTTGAAAATAGTTTCCTTAATACTTCCGCATCCGTATTCAACAGCATGAAATGAACTGACATCCAATGCTGTACTATTCTACGCTGGCAATGACTCGCCTGGCACCACAATATGTTTAGGCAAACAATGACAACGACGAACGCTGATTCGTGCGGTGCAATCAAACTCAATTACAAGTACTAACGACATTTGGTTAGTATAAGGTCAAAAAGCAAAAGCTATCGCTATAGTTATTTGTATTTGGAAAATAACTGCACAAGCTTTATATAAATAAGTAGAAAGGGGGGAGTTAAGGAAGGCAAAACTAAATAGTACGTTAACTTTTATGCTGATGTTTCTAACATCCAAAGAAAAAAAATTGTTTCGCACCCAGCTAAACCTAGAGATGCTTCGCAAAATCCGACCGTCCATCTTGTTAATTTATGTTAATTTAGATCCAAGTACTGATTGTATTTTTGTGTACAATTCAATAGAAATTCATAAGCGTAATACGTTTGAACTACGAACAAATCAAATTGATTTTGGTTCATAATTTCACCAGGGGCCCAAACAAATATTTTCACGACTTTGCTAATACGTTTTAATTTTGAAATTTAGCATAAGTCAATTTAACAGTGATTGGTTTAGATAATAAAAAATTTGGTAGGCTAAGATGCTGGATATGGGACTTTCAGTATAAAAAAACTGTTTTTTATGACTTTGGCAGCAATTGAATTTGTATAAAAATGGGCTGCAACCGGAGTAAAGGGCGTGACAGCTTGAAAAAAAGAGTTTATTTTAATGAAAACTTCGTGAACCTACAAATGTTATATTTCCATCTTCATAAACGATTTATAAAGTTATTAAAGATTCATAAAACAGATTTTGTAAAAGAAATCTGTCTTAAAAACCTTTAATAAAACTATAATTTTTTTTATGATTATAGGAGATAGTCTTTAGGTTGCATACTAGTCACTCTTATAAGATTATCAACAACTATACAGTTAGTTAATTTGTTTAAAAACATAACCCCTATCACCTGAGTGTTATAAATATGCTTTCTGTTATTTATCGTGCTTTTAATTCACAAAGCCAGTCTATATGCAAGCAAACTTGGAGAAGTAGGCAGGCTCCCATTTCTCAGAGCTTAAAATCTATTGATATACACCAAATAGGCATTAAAATTATAATTTAATTAGTATAAATCTACAAGCCAGTTATATTCGTAAGCAGATAGCTAAATAAAAAATGAGGCGTAAGTTTGTCTGTTTGTGCCACAATCACGGGCCACAATAATTAATTTACTTTCTTTAATTTAAAGTAGGCGTGGCATCTTCTATACAAAGTAATTAGTTTTACCTTAAAAAGTTTACATTTAAAATCTCCAAACCTTGCATGGGCTATTCAATTACCAATGGGCAAAGTTGGGCTTTAAAATGCACTAGAGGGAAATCTTATGGGCTGTAATATCGATGTATATTTTTAAAACTTTGCACAATTAAGTCTGCTAGCATTTCATTTATTTGAGATATAAATTAAAAGAATCGGAAAGGGGTTGAGTCACCCCACATGAAACAGAGAGATGTGTGTTAAGTGAAATAATTAGAGAGCTTAAATCGCGCTTTAATTTGAAATTTAACATGATTGATAAAAATTATTTTCGTATCAGTTTAGGTAATTACAATAAATATAGTCTTCAAGCTTAGCGTTATTCACTTTGGCATCCCATTTGTTTTAGCAAAATTTTAATACGATCGGATGGAAGCTTATGACATCTTCATATAAGAACTAGTAAGAGCGTTATATTCGGCTATACCGAATCTTATATACCCTTCACTACATTCTCTATGTGTTTTAATTTGTAAATTTTTTTCAAAATACACAAACATTTTTTTTCCCGATATTATCAATTTTGTGTTTAAAAACAAAAAAACAAAAAAAATTGTTTTGCTTATATCTCGAAAAAAAATTTTTTTTTGCTTATATCTCGAA
>NDXZ01026894.1:0-10935 GCA_003055125.1 Paykullia maculata | reverse complement strand
TGTGCTCATTTTCAAAAATGTTTCTAAATTGTTTAATTATTTTTTTCAAAGTTTTAATTATTTTGACTATATTTTCCAAATGATATAAATTATCTTTTACTTCAAGTATTTTACTTTTTATCGTAATTTTATCTCCATTTAGTAAACAATGGGTCTCCCGAAAGACATTTTTAAGATCCTCTTTTGAAAATTTTGTTTTCATTACATTCAGTTTTTTCAATATTTTTTTAAATGTTACTTTCTTTTTCTTACTAGTCAGTTTTTTCATTTCTACTTTAAGTTTGTCTTGATCTTTTTCAGAAAGGGTTCCACAATTATTATAAAGTTCAATAATTTCGTCTGGCACTGTATCGACGTCTTTATTTGTTTCCAATAATATATTGTTTAATACCTTGTCTACATCTTTGATCAAAATTTCTGTTTTGGTACGTTTTTCATCCTGGTCTTCTGTGTAGTTGTTATATGGATTTAGGCTTTTATTAATTTGTTTAACTTTGTTACTTAAGTCCTTGAGTGTTTCAAATTTTTCATTGTTTAAGCATTGTTTAGCAGCATCAGCAAGGACCTCTGTCAACACAAGACCACAAATTAAAATTGTGAAGATCTTTATTGTCATTTTACTCAATAGATTTTTCCGTTTCTATTGTTCTGTTCTAAGTTCAATCGACTCTATATTTAAAATGTAATTACTTTATCAAAATAAATCCACTATTTATAGTAAAACAATTTTATACTGTTTTAAAGGCAACGTGATCAAAAACATATACAAAACATAAAAATTTCTAAACTTTCCGTAGGTAAGTAAATTTTAAAGCAAGTGTTAGGTAAAATACCTAAAACATAATGTTGATTTCGTAAATGTGCTTATTAAACAAATAAAAAACACATATATGTATATGTAAATATGTATGTACTTTGTTTAGACCAAAAAGAATAAGTGAAAAAATAGAACACTAAAAATAATTATTTGTTTGAAAATTGACTGTTTTCTAAACTAAACGATAATATGGGTTACGTGCGTAAAAACATTTACTCTTGATTTGCGTATTAGTTTTTAAAAAAGTCTATTAACTAACTTATCCACTTCATACTACGATAAATGTGTGGCATATTCAGCTGTGGCGAATCTTTAATTCCCTTCAACAACATGCAGGTGTGCAAATAGAAGTGTATTTGCATGCGAACTTAGAAGGTTAAAAGGTCATTTGCGTGTTTTACACAATTGACCACTACATGGGTATCACTTGTTTTAATTTAACCCTGCTGTAAGGTTTAAACCATTTTGGCCACCTTTTTTCCACCTGTGCAACATGTCAACTCAAAACGTTAGCTAACGTGGTATTTATTGTTTAGTGTTTCTGCTAAATTGTTAATGAAAAAAAAAGAATGAAGTTTCATATCTTAGGTTTGGGACTTTTTTAGTCAACCCATAATTATCGTTTTACTCTTATGAGAACATAAATAAAAACAGTGGTTAAATCGTTTCTGGATAAGCAAATTATGTTTAGTTATCATTTTCATATAAATTTGCTGCACATGATGCACTTAAAATGAAGATGTCAAGGTTCAGTTAAAAGCACTGCTGATCATTTTGTCGGCAAAGAGAAAAAAAAATTATCGGAAGAAATTATTACTAAAGAAAATTCTTTATTAACCTTTTGTTTATCTAACGCTCGATGTGTTTACATGTAAACGAGGTAGCTTTTCGAGGTGATTCGTCACTTTCATTGGCCGTGAAAGAGCTCAAAACACCAATGGAATTCTTTAATTAATTTTTCACTGAGGATATTATTGAGCTAATCGTTGTAGAAACAAACCGTTTTGCTTTGGACGACAACATAATTTCAATGTTAAGTACAAACTGCACTGAAATAAGACAGCGGCATAATGTTGTATATGTCAGTATACCGCTTTCCTAATTTAGAAATCTATTAAGGGAAAAATTCCTTCTTCTCAAAAGTGTATGCTATCAAAACGATTTCTTGCTATCAAAAAATATTTATCATTTCAAGATGAATCCATTGTTCCGCACTTTGGCCCACAAAATAAACGATCGATTCAATCCCCAAAACGGCTAGATTATGCGTCGATGAACAAATGTGCAGCACAAAGACAAAACACCATCTCCGTCAATACTTCCCCAATAAGCTGCATAAGTGGGGGGTCAAATTGTTTATCCTTTTTGATTCGAACGGTTTCGCCTACTGTTCTGAGATTTTTATAATGGCGCTGGTGATAATATCATATTACCGGTACACCGGACCTTGGAGCCACAGCAAATGTTGTCATTCGTTTATCACAAACAATTCCAAATTATGTTAACCATATATTGTATTTTGATAATTTTTATACATCGTTGTCCCTATTAGTCTATTTACGAGCCAGAGGAATTTATAGTTTGGGCATAGTCAGAGGTACTTGATTTGTTTTGTTATATTTCTTGTTGATCACGACTCGATTTTGAATATATAGCCAATCTGTCGACAGAATGCGAAATGAACAAGGGGCAGAGAGGATTTGACGTAGAATACATGCCCTTAATCCGCCTGGCATCGACATATGTTTGTATTGAACGATTTGGAACAACTAATCCTGTTGAACAATCAACAAAAGCTCCTCGGTATGAAAGGAAGCAAAAAAGATTTATTGAAATTAGCTGCCCGAAAATCATCCGAGAATATAATGCTCACATGGATCGAGTATATCTTATGGATCAAAGGTCTTATGGGTCGCTACTATATTCGAGCTAAGATTCAAAATATTATGATCCGGTTATTCTATCATTTTCTTGACATGGCCTCTACAAATGCAGTCATTTTATACATATAAACGTTTGCACGCCGGGAAGGCCAATACTTCCAATAATATGTTCGATTAAGAACTGCTTTTGCAGCTTCATTTCCGTGAGCAAATAGCTTCTACACTTGTTTCCTTTAAAAATAAACGGTCTGCAGGGCAACAATCATGCACTCAAAATCTTGACGAGCCTTTATCACCACAGCCTGGCATATCAGGTATTGGAAAAAGGGCTGTTCATCAAGTTGTTGATGTTCAGTTTGATAATGTCGATCATTTTCCTTGCCAAAAAAAGGGGCAAAAATTGCAAGAAACTTGACATCCAAGTCGTTTGATCTAAATGCGACCTGCATTTATGTGGTCAGATTGAAAAAAATTGTTTCTGGGACTACCACCATCGAAAATAACATGAATTATAATTTTTTTCCTTATTTACCTAAAAATTTTTGTTATATTACCTGTGATGTTTTATTACATGTAAACCGGCAAGACCGTCTACAGGCGGTCTTCACTATTTTTTTAGCTAAAAATTTACACGTATCCATATTTTCACTATATCTACTTGGAAAAAAAAATATCAGCTTAATCTGATCATTTTTACGGTCTTGCCGGTTAAAGGGTTAAATAAAACTATTGTGGGTTTTTCTTTTGAAACTTGTAATCAGATTTTGTTGTTTTGTAGAAAGTACCTATCAAAATAGTACCTTTACTTTTGAGGCCAATATATATGAAACCAATGTAGCAGTTGTGTGGAGAACCAAGTATAAATATAAGTATAAAGAAATTTTTTTTTAAATAAGCGATGTCGGAGGGACTTTTATTTTATTTGTCCATATTTCTCTTCAGAATCTTTTTTTAAACGCGTTTCCTCTGATTGTTTCAGGCTGTTTACTTTTTGGTTTTTCAAGGTATGTTGGCTTAATCTTCTTAGATTTGTATGAGTAGTTTTAAACAAATAGATTCATGTGTAACAAACGATATGACAAAAATAATATACCTATTTTTGGCGGTGGAGATTAAAAAAACAAATTAATTAAGATCAAGTTGTTCTTGTTTATTTATAAAAATAAATTCAAGTTGAGGTGGTTATTTTTTAAATTATTACCTATAGTTCTGTAAGGTTGACAGGTAAGAAAAACTTGTGTTATTGTCAATATTGATTTACAGACACATGTACGCAAATAGAAAAGTAAAAAACAAAATTTTTTTTAATATCAAAATTGTTTATGTTATTTTTAGGCACATGTTATTATTAACAGTTTAAAATGTTTGTTATATTTTAATAGTTACTATTCAAAAAGCAGGCTATAAGAATTGATTAAATTTAGAACAAATTAATAAGTTAATAATGGGCGCTATATTCAGCTTTTCCGAATCTTAAAAAGGATAAAATATTTTTATTTAGAAGTTCGCTTTTTATGACAAGTAGACACAAAACTTAGCTGTCACCCTTTTCCGGTATAACACTAGTTATTATTTGGGTAAATAACTAGTTATTTTTGTGTTGAGTTGTCCAAAAACACATGACCCAAGCATACAAATATACTTACAAGATGTTGCAAAATAGCTAGTTGCCAACCAGCAACCTAAAAGTTGAACTATAACTAGTTATTTTTATACAGTTGGGATGTTCAAAAATAAGTAGATTTTCTTTTGGCTTACGGTAGTACTGGTTGCATACATATATATGTATGTTGTTTCAAATATCCTTAGTTTTAGTTTTTAGTTTTTGACTAAAAGTAACCAAAAAATAAGTAGTTATCCAGGTCATTACCAGTAAGGTGTTATTTTATGTTTCAATGCAATGATGTCAGTAACGACCCCACATATTGTATCACGTATGAAATAAGTACTAGCTGTTAACCAAATATAAAAAGTTTTTACTGGGTTACTTTAAAACGCAGCAAAAAATGATGCTTCTAAAAAGCAACTTTGTAAGGCTGAGTCCAGTTGTGTACCGCTTCCACTTCTGTGAAAAATCGCATGATTTTTGTATGAGATTCTCCGCGTAGAGGCTTTAGAGCTCCTTAATGATATTTTTTTTAAAACTGCTGAATATATTCATTTTGCACATCACTTCTGTAAGTCAATGGTATAAAAAGGCAATAAAAGAATCAGTAGGTATGCACTAGTCTTGTTTACTGCTTCCAAATTAAGATTTTTTTCTACTGGGAATTGATTTCTATAGAGTCCCATATTAACGATAAAGAAAATATATAACTTCAGGAATACACCTTAAATGAGAGGTGGGTGCCACACAAGGGGTATAAATAAAAAACTATAAGTTTTGCATTACATGTAGCTTAAGGGTTTCATCCATGCTCCAAACAATCTAAAAACAAACTCTCAGATTCAGTTTTGCATTGGAATTAAGCTAAATTGACTAAACAGAAAAAAGTCAAGTAAAAAAATTTCGATATTTTTATCAATGACGATCTCGGTCGATATACATATGAACAGATATCGAGTTAAAAATATAGATTTTTCACGCTTCTTTCATTTTTAAACTCCTATATTTTGCAAGTAATAGATGAATTAAGTATTTATCGAAACGAAAATTACCTTTTTTTAAAGTTTATTTCTCCAAAAAAAAAATGTATAAAATTTAAAACAGTAGATTTAAATTCACGACAGTTTTCAACAAAATTTTAATCTACAATATTTAACTAGTAGTTTGCCATAAACAAGGGGTATTAAAGAATCGGATAGGCGAAATAAAACATTTTAACATGTTTTTTTAAACACATATAATATCAGGGAATATAATAAGTAAAAGAACAAGTGTTTGTGTGTTTCAGAATATTTTGTGCGCATGTATTTGTAAAAGTTTAAAATTTTTACTATAAATAGTGGGTTTTTTTCAAAAAGCAATTACAGTTTAATTAAACATTTGATTGAATTTAGTATCTAACAACGAGTTAAAAAAGTTCTATTTAGTTGCGAGAAAAATGAAGCTTTTTACATTTTTAATTGTAGGTGTTGTTTTGGAATTAGTCTGTGGTAGTGCTGTTCAAAGCTGCTTAAGTGAAAAAACCGTTGAAACGCTTAAAAATATTAAAAAAGATATTAACGAACTTAAGGACTTAAATATAATGTTTTTTAAGTTTTTCGGATTGGAAAATCTTCAAAATAGCCTATACATGAAAATAAACATTCGCCTGAACCACGTAAAAGATGTGATTATTCAACTTAAATTGGATTCATTTAAAGACTTTGAAAACATATTCGATGAAAAGCAGAAGAGCTTGAAAAATGATGAACTTTCTTTGCATTTAGATAAACTATCTAAAGAAGTAAAGGATGATGTATGGAAGCAACACTATAATATACTTATAAAAATTTGTGAAGAAATTAACAACATTAAGAGTCTCTACAATAAAGCTAAATTAAGTAATAATAAGAAAATTGTAAAAACATATAAAAACATAGACAAACTTCTTGCTAAATATATATTGTATTAAATTCGTTTTAATAAAAACCTTTAAATATACTAAATTAAGTTTTCATATAAGTTAGTTTTTATTCGCTTAATCCATAAGTAGATTAATTATGTATTATATATACGGTGACCATCCATTCTGTATTATACAGAATAGTACAGTATTAACTGTATTCTGTTCGGTATCAATTGTTCTCATGTTCTGTATTTTATTTCGAGTTCATTATTTGTTCTCTATTTTTTTATATCAAAATAATATTTTGATAAACATGGTAACATCCCAAGCAACACAGATTGGTCATAACGACGTTGGCACGACGTCTAAAGTCGACTTCATTTGACTTCGTACCGACCAGTCTACGACACAAATTTGAACCATTTTGCAGAATAGGAATCCTGTACTTTGCCGACCGCCACTTTTATGACCAACAGTATACCAATAACCTGAGGAATGAAATTGTATTTACTTTCCATTAAGGTGACTGATTTTATTATAATGTTGGTCGGCTAAATATAAATAAATTCTAAAATAAGCAACTTAAGCGACTAATATTACCTAAAAAGAAGTTCTTTTTTATTTTCTTTTTGCAAATTTATACAAAAATGGATGTGATTTATGCAGAACTACAAATCGTTGAAACGGCAACGCTTAAAATTTTACTGAGAAAGCTTATGTTCTACTTCGTAAAAAGTCCAAGCCATCAAAATCTTAATATTTTTAGGAAAAGATTTTATTAATTACTTTTAATTTTTTTTCCAGAGACATTTATTTTCATTAAAAATATTTTTTTAATATTAATTATGTCTTAAATTGCATATACATTTTTTTTTATAATGGCAAAACATTTTTTTCATAAAATATGGCGGCTATATGGTGCGTATCATGTATCATCAACCGAACACATTTCAACCAAAAACGTATAAAAGTCGCTTTGTTTTGGAAAATATACGACCAAATATGTACATCGTACGACTTGCCAATTACTAACGCCTTAAAATATGTTGCACATATTTCGTTGGAAAAATAATGGTCGTTCAACGACCACAAATGACGTCGCATTGTACGACATCGCTACGTGGTCGGTAAATGTATTAAAAATCTAGTGACCAGAAATGTATCAGAAGTGAAATTAAAAATATTTTTTACCAAATCCGACCATTCAACTCGCGAAATAATCAGACTATGTTGCTTGGAATAATTTTTGTAATATTATATCGTAAAGTTAAACGTATGTAGGATGTACGAAAGTTATTTTTATTCGTCCATATCTCTGCGGATTTTGGGCCAATTAGTCAATTTTTTATCAAATGACCCGAAAGACATGTCCTATACACAAAAATTTCAAACATGTCTGTAGGTTATCCAAAAGCTGCAAAATATTTATTTTATGTGAAAAATTAAAAGAAGAAAAAAAGTTGTTGTTTTATTTTGTTTACCAAAACAGTTGGCAGTAATGAAGAGAGTTTGATCTCATTTTTTTAATTTTAGCTAATTTAAGATATCACACACTTTAAAGGCAGGTTATGAACCAGTCCTTAAAGTTTTACTTTTTTAAGAGGTAACGGAACGACACTTTGTAGACTTTTGTTGAATATTTTAAAATGTGGTCACATTTAACAAGGGAAGACCACCATTGCGATGGAAGGACCAATTGAAAGATAATGAGAAAATCCTTGGTATTACAAACTGGAGACATCGAAGTGCTTGGAAACATTTTAGCAAGTAGTAAGTAGGCCAAGACCAACTTGCAAGCAGTTAACATTTATAAAGTAAAATCGACGTTTTCCAAAAGTTTTCATAAGTAAGATGACAGAGTATCGTTCTAGCTAAGGTATTAATATGATATCTCCTAAGCGAATGAATAATAATGATAATGGAATTTGCATAATGGTAGCTTTTAGAAAAAGTTTCGTCTATTTGAAATGCAAAATCAATAAAAATCATAACTGCCACGTAAAACATCTTTAATGTATAAAATTTTTAAATTATATTGTGTCAGAACTGTATGCCATAAATGAACTGAAAAACTTATTTGCAAAATTTTTTCTGTTTAACTTAGTTTTATTAGAGAACTTTTTATAAAAAAAGTGACAAGTCATAAGAGGAGAAAACTGCAATAAGAATATTAGAATTGGAATCTGTTGGAAAAAAACCCACTTGTATTTAAAAGCACTTAAACCAATTTTAACACTTAAATCTATTGAACAAAGGCACTTGTTAGTGCAGCAAACTCTAGCACTTGTATTTTGCAGGGCATAAATTTTAAGTTTTCAAACCGGTTGCAGACATTTAAGTCGTAGACGTAGACAGAAACATGCAGAAAAATGCAAAAAAAAAATATATATATATGAAAAAATCACGACAAAAGGAAACGAAAAAAATGCAAAAAATATACATACATACATATATTTTATTTTAAATAAATTAACAAAATAAAAAACTATATACATATGTATATGTACATAAATATGTCCAATCCAATCCAATTTATATATAAATACAAACATACATATGTACGTCTGCATACACTTACAGATATACAAATATAATTGACTTTTCCACTAGGAAGGAAGGAAATAGTATACGAAGTTGTATTACAGCAACAGGAAATGCACACTTTACATACAATTGCCCCTAAAGCACGATAAAAACTGTCTGGAAAAACGAGCAGAAATAAAAAATAAAGTCCTACAATACATCGTAGTACTTACCACGTATCACATGCCACAAAATGTATTTATTGTATGTATGTATGTGTGTACATTTTGTGTGGTAATATAAAAAAATGCTTGCAGCTTTATATCACTCTTTAACATTATTTTTATTTGATTTATTTATTTTTTTTTTTTTTTGCTAGAGGAAAATCAAAATTTGTGTGTAAATCATTTGAAATATTTGTATAATTGTAGTGTCACATACGTGTTAGGAGTAAATGTGAGAGTAGAATAAATTTTTCTATGAGTTGTTAAAATCAGCATCCGACAGAGAGTAGAAAATAATGGTGCTGTTACTGGTATTGCACAGAAGCACACTTATCAGTTTATGGCAGATTACCCATCTGACATTTACATTATTCTTTCTTCAATTTGCACGCCATCGTATAATCCAGTTATCAGTCACCATGGCTATTAGTGGAAAAAGTAAAAGATGTATAGCAACATTTAAAAGAGAAGATAATGTGACAGTTTAAAAGGTATTCACACAAGGATAGTAAAAAAATATTACCTCTTTTCTTTTAGTTTTGAGCCAGGGGAAAATTCTAAATTAATTCCTGTATTATTTAAAATAATTGAGTTTTTTTTCCAGCACCTATATTCAGCAAATAAATGAAAATTAGATACAATTTTATAATGAGATAATATTTCGATGTTCATAGAAAATATTCAAGCATATTTAGAATCAATTAATATCGAGCCATAATTGCGATTAAATATATCGAAGCAGATTGGAAACAACATAAAATTGTGCGTCTATCGAAAATTATTTCGTTCTATTGTATAAATGTTTTGCATTTCTTGTCTTAATACTTGAATGTTTATTGAATAAACAATTTTCTAAAGGCTTTTCCGAATAACTACTTTCAACTGCTTTTATTGATTTACCGAAATATTTACGTTTGTAAATAAATAACTATAAAGCTGAATTACCCTTCATTGCACTTCAAGCCCTTAAACATAAACTATAAAATGTTTTTTTAGAAGGTTCAAAGGTCATAACCAAAGGTTTATCACAGGTATCTCTTTTAGTGTCATTCCTCTTTTTTGCTTACGCCAAAGATTTTTCAATTTTACTGCAATATTAAAATCTTACAATGTATACAAATGATCAACTCTAATAGGACGAAAAAAAATTAGAATTTCACTAATGTGCATTAAAAAATATCACTTAACAAAAATTCTTCCCAATCATCTAATTGCGTAGCACGTTAAGACACTGAAAACTGCTTTGAATATCGAAAATAATGCCATTGTTTTGTCTTAAATTTAGCACTCTCTCTTTGGTTACGTAATTGAGAATTTATTGGAGACGAATTCTTTAACCTTTCGGCCCCGCTCCTAAACTAACTGTCAGAAACATTTTGTTAATGATTTCCGGAGTTACTTGATTAAAATTAAGGATTATTGAAGATTACAGACTTCTGTGGTTATCAGGTCATTAGATATTGTAAAGTTGCTTATAAGCAGCTTTGGGCCATTAAGGAAGTATTTTATGGCATTAAAAACTAAAACAAGTTCATAATGACATTTTTTAGGTTTTATTTAATGATCCAAAATTTCCTTAAATTCACGTATGTGATGGATTTCGATCGGTTTCAAAAGTAAATCGAGTTTTGAAATCGAATAACCTGTGATGTAATTAGATAGATTTCAAATTCCACTTTTAGTTCATTTCCATGTCATTCTGTTATAAAAACACATCTCCGCTAATAAACAAAAAATCTTAACCATAGTGAGATTATTATAAGGTGATATCAATTAAAATAACCTATTTTTAGTTTTATTTTTTATGTATGGATTTCGACATATATTTAAAAAAAATGGAAAACGAATAAAATAAACCCATCACAACTTGTATCGATTTTAGTTCGTTTTTGAGTGAAAATTGAAATCCATCACATACGTGAATGTTTACGTATGATACGAAAGAAAACTATTTTTACTTGTTGTAATGATAATGTGTGTTAATACGAGTGTGGCAG
>NDXZ01026890.1:0-18155 GCA_003055125.1 Paykullia maculata | reverse complement strand
TGACCAGATTGACTTCTCTGATAATGTCGATGAATCTATAAGAAAACTGGTAGAGTATCTCAACTCAGATCTGGCTACTTGGGACTTTTTGTAGTATTTTTGTTTATATAATTGTATTGTAATTGATATTTTGATAGTGCTTAGCTGTAATTTATATGTAGCTAATTTAAATAAATAAATAAATAAATAAATAAACACTAACATACAAACATATACAAGCACAGTGTACAAGAAATAAGATGTTTTTAGTTCGAAAATATTTTTATATTTTGTAGTAAAACAAATTTTTAAACAATTTAAAGCTTGTTTTCTTTTTGAATACCAAATGATTGGAATAAAATTCCAACTTGAAACTTTGTACGTAGTATCTCTTACTCGAAATCGACCCCACTGTGTGTAAATATACAAACATGTCAAATGTTTTACTACGTCATTATCATCAAGTGCTGAGACAACTCACTTTATTGTATTCTTTAAATTTTATTTGTATATCCACAACTACAAAAAAGGTATGGTAAGTATATTTATTTTATCCCTTCATTTGTAACACATTAAAATATACTCTAAAACCCAAAAAATATTTTTTTTGTTTCAGCATATGTGAAATCAATTCTTAGGGAATGAATTTAACTGCCACTTAAAAAATTACGCCGAAGTTAAACGATACCAAATGCACTTTACCATGATACATATGACACGCCTACAAATGTATTACACAGTTGCAGTGATGCTGCTAACAAAAATCTCTATCAATTCTAATTTTCTTCTCTTATTTATGGCTCGGATCAAAGCAGCGGACGTGGTACTCCCTTTTAAAAATCGCATTTTATAATATATCTGGGGAACTATTAAACACTTAAATATTGATACGATTCAATTTTACAAAAGTCTTTTTTAAGTAAAAAAAAAGTAAGACAAATGCATACAAAGAAAATACATTTTTAAATTTATCTGAGAAACAATTTATCCTATCGATTTTAAAACCGGTACGAATCACTTTTATAATAAATATTTTTATTTGAGCCAAATATGCATGGGGTCAAATAAGGGGGCCATGGCACCTTCCATAAAAAGAAAATATGTATGTTGTACCATACAACTTGTATGATATACATATGTTATTTTATATATAGTGGCCACAATATTAAAATATATGCCACAACATTTAGTTACATTTAAAGAATCAAGTTTTCCAAGCTTCTATACAATATTAAAACATAATTTTTGCTTCTTGCAACGCAAACCATAGTGTTGTTTAAAAAACAAGTGAAACAATGGCGAAGAAAAATAAGAAACATAATGTGTTACAGCAATTATTTTACAAAAATTTACTATTTAAATTAAAAAACTTTAATATTGTTGCCAACAATTTGGTGAACCATATCAAAAATTCGGCGCCGCCATATATAACGCTCTTACTTGTTTTTGTTTTCTTATCTTCACTTGCTTTACTTTAAATTCTGTGTGAATTTTCTTATTTACTCAACCTAAAATACAGGTGTAAAATTTCTTTAAATATTGTTGTTTGTGTTTTTCATCAACATCATCAACGATAAAAGTATCGTCTTCTCTTTGTCGTCACCACCATCATCGTCTAGTTACACTTTTATGGCTCATAATTATATCAATTCATCATTCCGTTACAAGATATGAGTTAATGTAAAGTGTAGCATGTGTCAATGTGTGTAAACGGTTACACGGTACTTTCTTTGTATGCGTGAGTTTTATTATGTATCAAACGTTATTCATTATAATAAAATCCCTTTTTTTATTTTCTTTATTTATAATTTTTAAATTATGCCTTCCAAATCCATCAACGAAAAGAGTTTTTTTTAACTAAAAATCGTATAAAAATTATCAAACAGCACAAGTTAAATGAAATTCTGTTATAAAACTAGTAAGAGCGCTATATTTGGCTGTGCCAAATCTTAAATACCCTTCACTACGTGTATTTATGTATGTATGTGTAAAAAAAAAGTTTTTTTTTGCTTATATCTTGAAGTTTTTTTTTTAATTTCTCAAAAAAAATTTGTACACAAAACTTATATTTGTGTGTAAGACATTTACATACAAATATAATAATTTGTGTGTTAAAAAAAATAAATTTTTTTTTTGGTTTATATTTCGGAAATTTGTTTGCTTTTGAAATTCCCCAAATATAATAATTTTTGAGTAAACAAATTTAGGTAGTCGTCTTTTTTGGTTTATATCTCGGTCAATTATTAAGTGATTTTACTGGATTTCAATAGCAAACATCTCAGGAGAATTTCTGATTGTTTGATACTACTAACGCATCCGTACAACATCAAGGGGCTAAGAAAACTTGATTTCAACAGACAGACAGACAGACGGACATGGCCAAATCGACTTCTCTATCTATAAGGATTTAGAATATATATACTTTATGGGTCGCAAATGAATATTGTAGAAATTACAAACGGAATGACAAACCTATATATACCCTTGTCATCTCTGGTGAAGGATATAAAAATAGAATAGTTCGCAGTTACATGTTCCTACACAAATTTTTATACATATGTTAAAAATATATATGTCCGAAAGTATGTGTATTGGTGAAATTATATTGCTATTAATATTTATTATATCTTTAAATCCTGTAAAATTGTTGTTTTTTTAAATAAACCTTTTGTCTCTTAAAAAACAACTTACAAATTTTTTAACAAATATAAATACTCTTTGGTTAAACTATTTTGTTAACAAATTGTTATTTTTCACGCAGTAAATCGTGTTAAATTCATTGATGTTTCACCAGATGTGAAACAACTTCGTGTTTATAACAACAACTGGATTTACTTATATACCCTTTTTTTCGAGCACCTTTAAAAGTTGTATATGTATATATTTTATAAATTTATAAAATTTTTCCAAATAAGCTAAACTTGTATTTTGTAGCTTTGTGTTTGCATCTTATCAAAATTGCAAATAAAAATGAAGAAAATTTGACAACTAACTGCAAGAAGAATTATTTTAATATCAAAATTTACTCAGTTTAAGGCTAACAGATTTAGTACCTTAATGTATATACACAATCATACATCATTAATAATATAAGAGAACTGTGACACTTAAAATCTTATCTTCTAAGCACCCAAGTTTGTGTTGTGTCAAATTTTCCCATAAAACAACACAACACAAGTACGAGTGCAATACAAGAAGACCGGTAATTATCGTATTATTTAAAAATTTATTCGAAATTACGATTTACCAAACAACACGCATCGCATAATGAATGAGTTTCATTATACGAGTATGTATGTTATTCATACTGTTAAATAAACATTGATATTTTTATTTAACTTTCATATCTATATCTGTATGTACATAAACAAATTTAGATAAAAAAAAACAAACCCCCAAAAAAAAATGTTTTGTAAAAATTTAATGAATACAAAATCTTTCATGGTCATGCTGCACTAGGGCATGTGCATTCATTAGAAAATACTTGAAAAATACAAAAAAAGTGGATTAGAAAAACATGAAAAAGTCACAACTTGTAGCTAAAAAAATATAAATAAAAAAAATATGGGAAAACTCGTCACCATTTAAACTGACACATTCACATTAGAATGAATAACAACCTTCAACAACAACAAAATATCAAAAGTATTATGCACTCACACATAAAATACAAATAGATAAAAGGATGGGATAACTTCTGTTCGGACAGACATTAGAAGAAATATTCTGTGACATATTCAACGATTCCTTTTAACATCAAGCGAACATGATGATTGGCAAATTCCAAAACTGTTTCAACAAAAACATAAATAAAATAGGAAACGCAGAAATATGTACATACATACAAACTAAAATACATATGTATGTATAAGCAAAGTGTATTCAAGCAACACTGAATTAAAGCGTTAATTAACCAAAGCCAAAATCTCACACGTACGTTTAGGCAACCCTCGATGATATGACCATTTAAAAAAAGGAACAAAGACAACAAAAAGCAAATGGAAAATAACGCAGCAGACATAACAAAATTATGATAAATCTTTTGCTGCATCTAAATAAGCAACAAAGCAAAAAATACAACAAATCAGTAAATGCAGCGTCATCATCATTATTGCTATGACAATATTTCGCAGCAGAAGCATTTTGTTGAGACCCGAAGATATCCTCGCACTTTCTCTTCCTCTTGTTACACAAATAAAAAAAAAAGGAAAAATAGAAAAAGATTCAAATATTTTTCAAGTTTGTTATTTATTTTTAAATTCCATAGAAGAGAGAGTCTGACGATGGCGATGATGAAAATGAAAAAATTTATGATTACGGTGAATACAAAGGCCACTCGAGATTATGACAAAGTCACTGACTTTCTTACCATTATCATTGTCGTCTTCGTTATCACTGTCAGTGTTGCCTACCTGCTGAGTTGTTATTTTCCCGTGCGACAAAGAAGTCATTGAAGCGCATACACATCAATGATTATCAGCAGCATCCACAAAAAGTCACTGTTGCCGAAGAGGCAATGGTAGAAAAAAAAACAGATAAATGCTTCCACATGATGCTAAGGCATGTCAAACGCCGACATTTTCCATGTAAGTTGGATGGGTAGTCATTACAGAATTTTAAAGATTTTTATTTTTGTTTTTTTTTAACACATACACAACGTAATGCATGTATTTGCTTACGTTCATATAGTCTGAGTAAAAATCAATTAAAGCACGATCTATATATTTATTATCTATTTACAATGTAAAAGATATTCCATAGAAATATCTTTAACGCATATTAAACAAAAAGTCATTTTGAATATTTTGTCTTAAATATTTTTAAATATTAAAACGTTTTTTTATTGAATTGAATTTAGAAATAATTAATCCAAAATTTCTTTAAAACAAAACGAAATTATATTATTATTTTTGTTATTTCATTTTATTATTCGTTTATTCGCTTATATGCCTCTTATACCTCTTGAACTCGTAAACTTTTATATTTTTATATATAAAGAAGAATACTGTTTGTATGATTGCATGTATGTTTGAGTTTTATAGTTGGGCCGATTTTGTTGAAATTTTTACATCATATTACTGTTAGTCTTAAAGGAACAATAGGCTACACATTTTTGGGAAATTTTGGATGCCACATCTACTTTTCTCCGCAAACGAATAAAAACGAAATTTAGACTGTGCGTTCCTCTTCCGTTGCACAGATTTACTAAAAACGAAATTTTAGAAATTCAATTATTTAGGGGGTAAAAAAAGGTAAAAAGGATAAATCAGAAACCTTATATTTGCCAAACTAAACAAGATACAAACAAAATTTAAAAAGTATTATATTCTTTTGAAAAAACAAGCGGAATCAGACACCCAATCTTTTTTGAAATTATATTGAAAAACGGGTAAAAATTTAACTTTTGGGACTTTTTTGGGGCCCCATGTGACTACTAAACCCATAAACATATTTCTATTATTTTAACTGCATTCGTCACTCCTCCGAAAAATGTGATTATGTTTTTGGTACTTTTTGAATTTCAAACTTATAGGGATAAATTTGTCCTTTTTTGGTACTTTTTTAACATAAAATATTTTTTTGTGAATTTTGATGGGATTCATGTTAATGTTAACTTTAGTTCCAGCTACGATTTCATCGTCACACTCTTTTTCTCATCGGTACTACTGTGTTATCCATGGGATATCCAATCATAAATAACATGTGATAAATAAGAAAGAGAATGAGAAAAAAAATAATTTGGTTGCTTGTGAAATTGGTTCTGTCTCACCTCCACATTATTAAATGTGAATAGCAAGTTCTAGTTGCTATTTCCTTAAAATTGTAGTTTAAATGGATAAAATGTACATTCAATAGCAGTAGTACCGACGAGAAAAAGAGTGTGACGATGAAATCGTAGCTGGTCAAAAATGCATTCCACTCGACTAATATCATATGGAAAACTTAATTTTTAAATAAAAATAACATTCTGAATATATCACACTTTAAAAAAATATATGAACTTAAAGCGAAAATAAAAATTATTTATTAATTTATAGACTAATAAGTTCAATTAATAATAAATTTTACAATTATATATAATTTAATTATTAAAATTGTGTTTTTGTTTTAAACATTATGTTGTAATATGCATAACATACGCTCAGAATTGCAATTAGTTTTATGACGAATAATTCTTTACTGTGTTGCCACTGGCTGTGTAAAATTCTCTTCAGTGTTTCACACTTTGTATTTTCGTATGTGGTTAAAAGTTTAACCCCCATATGTATAAAGAAAATTTAGCCACAGCTTATACATCGCACACAACTTTCTGCTCACTAGCAAGCCGATTAGGCTAAGCAGAGAGTTGGCTAATAGTTTATTTATAATGAATACCTAGCTGCCAATAAGAAGAGTATAATATTAAGCTAACATGAGTTTAGCAGAATGGATAAAAAGTACATTAAAAATGACACTCCATGCCATTTTTTCATTATACATATGGCTATAACTCCTTAGAAAACTATATCCTCTTCTATTCTAGCATTTGTATGTGTAACTTTTTGGAATCGGCATAAAGGTAAGAAAGGTGCTTAAGTGTACAAAGCTTCAAAAAAGTTTTGATTCAGTTGATGAACTTTAAAAAAATATTCAAATAAATTAAATTAATTTTAGATGTATAACTATCCTATTAATATAGTAAATGCAAAAGTTTGTATATTTCGATATTTGTATCTTTATACGTTATCTATATAGGTCATTTCACGACAAGTGGACCAACCTTTAAAATCGATGTCTTCCGATCGGGATAAAACATAGACAAAAAGATGCACCATAGTTAGTCCTATTGGAAAGTAGCTTAGACACAATGTGGCCAACCAGGTGTTTTTTCTCCTCCATGTAACTTATTACCTATTGCTCTTATCAAAATTTGTCCAAAGTAGTTTAGATTGCTTTTTTTAAATCTTTTAAGAAAAAAAATTTTTTTTTAATTTTAATACATTTTTTTGCAAAATAAATTTTTTTTTTCAAAATGGGCCCTTTTTTTTTTGCTCAAAAGAAAGCTTAGAACATTTCCTTTAAGACCTTTGTAGTCGCTTAGTGCGATGCGAGTGGGATATCTATGAAAAAAATATTTTGTACCTCAAAACAAGGATTTTTCAATTTTTACCATATGCACTATTTTGAATTTTTTCCTATTTGTGTGCGAGTGTTTCTCAAACCTTTAAAATGAAACTTATAATAAAAAAGTAGACAAATTAACTTTTCCGACGGTATGTAACATATCTAACTTAAATTTCATACCTCCGATACTGTAATACCAACAATATGTTAGCCTCAGGAATAAAATCATTTTTTTTATTTATTTAAAAAAAATTTTTTTGAAATGACCCATATATATAAAATTTTATTAAAAAAACATTCGCTTTCGCGAAAATATACTTTTTGGTTTTAAATTCGCATTTACTAAATTTACAGTCGTTTAATTCCTACTATAAACAACAAAAAAGCACACTTTGATACTTTAATTGTTCGTATGCGTTATGTACAAACAGTATGTATTTAGGCTTAATTACTTAACTCCAAATAATATAAATTGGAAAAAACCTTTAATTTGTTTTTTCCTTATTTTAACCTCTTTTAATCAAAACGTTTGTCGGAGTTTAATTATTTCTTTATCTCTCTACTATTTGCATTAATAATCTCTACCTTCTGTACGAAGGTTGTTTTTAAAACTAAATAAAATATTTTGATATAAATTTAAAGTACATGTTTTTAACTAACCATTGAAGTCATTGATTTTCAATTGGTGTTAAGCCAAATATCTATTGAACATACTTCGTACATTTACGTTTTTTGGCCTTTTTGTGTGCTTGATAAATTTTCTTTCTCTTTTTTTTGCTTTCTTTTAATAAGAGGGCAACAGCACAGCAAAACAAAAGAAGAAAATTCATGTAAAGTATATAGAACATAATCATCAATTGAAAACAGCTATAATCCGATTAAAGCTTCTTCAAAATCAATTATTTCACAATCTCAAAACACTTTGCAGCTTATTAAAAACTACTGCTGCTATTACTTTTGTTGTAGTTCTTATTGCTACTGATACTGCTTATGCTAGTGCTGCTGTTGATGTTCTGATTGTTGCTAGTAATTTTTGTTTTTACACAAAAAAAAAATATACTTCAACAAAAAATTTAAAACAAATCAAATCAAATTACTTGGCTAAAACACCCTTGGCTTTTAATTATTTAATACATGAATGAGCAGAAACACACACACTTCCGTACACACATAAGTTAGCACATCCATCCACACAAAAGAATATTAATTTTTCCTCATTTGTAAATAACAAGGACAGTAGGCAAACGAGTTTAAGAAAAAAAAACAATTAAAGCCAATATAAAGCCAATTTGCTCAAAATATTTAATTTGCTATGATGTTACTTTTAGATTTAATTATTAATTTAAAAAATTTAATTAAAAAATTTAAATAAAAATGTTTACAAGTATGTTTATATAAATACAGTAGACTCGTGGTAAAGGGAACAAATAAATGCAAGCGCCATTCCCTCAACACAGATTGTGTCTTAGAAATGAGAATACAGTAGGCAAAGAGGATTTTGCATCAATGTAAGTGAGTGTGCGGCAAAAAGTGGCACACAGTGAATTTACGTGGCGAAAAGGTTAACGGGTACAATGTCAGCACTGAATAGTTGATTGAAAGTGGTCGATAAACTGCATCGGACACTTATTGTAGATGGTGACATACACATAGAGTGTACACAATGGAATCAGCAGTTTTACAGATGGGGTTCTTATGAACACAAAAGCAGTAGTAGATACGTTCTCATTTAAGCTGAACCTGTACTGCACTTTTAGTCTGGTATAGTAAGTGTCCGTACATCAGAAAGAGATGCTTGCATGCGTTGGATCATCTAGTGGAAAGTCAGTTGCTAGGGAAAAAATGTCTATTGCACTGAATAACAAATCGGCTATAAAGCGCATGCAGTAAGCCAAGAAGTCATAACTAGATATGACACAGCCTATAAACTTGCGAAAAGAAGATCTGCAGTGAATTGTAGCCCAGAACGTACAGTTGCTTTAGGTGTTGGGTTTGTTTCGGACAAAGGTCCTTCACTGGTTCTCCTCAGCTGGAGAAAAAAAGGTGCTTATATATAACCAAAGTACATACTTTGAGTTGGTGAACTGTGTTGGTGACTGGACATGGTTACTTCACTCTCCACTATCTGACCATGATGAAATCGAGGAACTATTGTTTTTGTTAATTACGATTATTAATCAAAAATTTCAGATTCACTGTCCATATCCACTGTCCAAAACTGATTACATTTAGACCCTCTACGAACAATTTTGAAAAAAAAATATTTTAGTAATATCTGCATTACTCAATAGCTTCATGTAAAGCTTATGATTAAAAATCTAACTACCTTTGTTTTTTGGTCCACTGTATTGTTTAACGTCTGGTTAAGGAAGCATAAAATAAAACATTGTTCGAATTATAACAAAGGATGAAGTAATTAACGCATAGTTGAGTTTTTAATTGTGCACATGATGATGATGTAATTTTTTTTTGTTAATAAAATATTTGCTTTTTTCGAATTATGCAAAAGTCCGTCTTTGTATAAGTGTTTTTGTAAAACTCCTATACCGCTTAGCCGATTTTTATTAGATTTAAAAAAAAGCGTACTTGAATGAAATGATTCCTGTTATACCCTTCATTACAGGTGACAAGGATATATTTAAGATTGTAATTTCTACAATATTCATTTGCGATGCCATAAAGAATATATATTTTGGATCATTATAGATAGGAAAGTCGATTTAGCCAAGTCCGTCTGTCTGTTGGAATCAACTTTTCTCAGCCCCCTGATGTACAAACCCAGTACTGATATCAAACTATCTGAAACTTTTTTCTGTTGAAAACCAGTAAAACCTCTTAATAACTAACCAAGATATAAGCCAAAAAAGACGACTTTCGGGTCATTTAAACAAAAAATGGACTAATTGGACCATGATCCACAAAGATATGGGCGAAAAGCTATCCGGAAAAATTTATATTATTAAAAAATTAAATTTTCTAAGAATTTAATTACTTTTCGGACAAGTAAATACGGACATACATACATACATACGTAAATACACTTTTTATTACATACACACATGCCTACTAGTGGTGAAGGGTATATAAGATTCGGCACAGCTGAATATAACGCTCTTACTTGTTGTTTTTAGATTTAGATTTCACGTCCGACCCCCCTTAGAAAACAAATGTCTGTTATCAATATATCTGAGGAAGTAAAAAGGAGAAATTTTTAAATTTTATATGAATAATAACTTTGTTTTATGTCTGCATAGTTCAGCCAGAAGCAGAAAGTGTTGGCTTAGTGCGCATGGCTCATCCCATTCAAAATAACTGCTAATCGTTATTATTTATTTTAATTATGTATATAAAGACTATAAACTTTTATTATTTTATCGTAAACCCATTTGAATAATTTCAAATTAAATTTTTTAATAGACATTAAAATCTTTATTTACATTAGGCTTCTAGCTACGATACAAATTTGCATAATTCTTACTAAACTACTTGTTAAATTTGTTTACTGTCGAAGAGTTTTTGAATAAGTTTAGCATTAGGGATATATGGGAACGTAAAGAGTACTTACAAGAATAAAAATGAAGTTCGCTACAAAGCCCTGCTGCATACTTCTAGGAACATTAAAAAATTCTTATTATATTCTGATTATAACTGCAGCTTATATTTAACATTTTAAACTAGGAATATATAGGAGATAGGCCTTTTTTGGACGCATTTTCCTTAAATTAAAAATATGTGCAACTTTTTGTTAATTTGTTTTACGACGATTTTTATAGATTTTGACTTAAACTTTTTGTAATTTAAAGATTTCTAAAGTCTTAAAGCAAAATAATTGTTCTTTATATCAAAAATAAAACTTATATAAATACATAAGTATACAAAGTTACATTGCGTTTAAGGCCGTAACGCGTTTAAGCCTATTTAGGGTACATTGTAATTAAGGTAACCAACACATAAGTACAATATTACATTTTTGTTTTAGGTACACATTGAAGTTAAAAAGCATTGTCACCAATTTTAAGAATTTGGCGCAAAAAATCTTTTTTTTACTGGTTATCTGAAATCGAGCGATTGGTTATTAGTATTTTTAAGTACAATATATAGATAGGTGTGAACAAACAAATTGGTGCACTTTTTTAACGAATTTAGATTTAATTTTTTAAGTTTTATTGTATACGATTATCCTGTAATCAAAAAACATTAGCAAAAACATTGCATAACAAACCTAGCTTTAATTTAAAAAAAATGTTTGCTCTTAGTTTGTCTAAATGTATTAGTATAAACTAAGCAAATGCTTATTAATACGCCTTCATTTTATGCATATTTTAAAACATTGTCGATATTATAGATCTTTTAAAAATTGTTGAAATAATTACCTATAAAATTTTTAAAACTAAATAGTACAATATAAATAATATAAAATTTGATAAGTTGAAACGAAATCTGCTTGCCAGATCTAAGACGGGCGTAGATTAATTCAACGTAAATTTTAGGCGCTGTTTAAAGAAGACTTCAACAACAGAGGCAGCTGATGTAGTTAATGTAATAAATAATAATGTATTGAACAAAAGATTATTCAAAAAACTATTATTAAGCAAAATTTGTTATACCCTTATATTTAAAAGCTGGGTGCTTTATGGCCCAATTTAATTTTTACATATGTGGAATTATATCTTTTAATTAGAAGCAAAATTTTTTTATCAAATTTGCTTAATAACAAACTATCATAAACGCATTTTATTTAAGAGTTGTAGGTATAACCTGATTTTTACTTTTCCTTTCTTTTCAATATCTTAAATGACAGTTATTATAATTAGACACATTTAAAAGATAACCAATATCTTAGTTATGATACAGATTAATTGCAATTAAAAAGATCATGCTCTAAGGCAACATTTATTTGTACTTTTATATTTATATGTGCTAATCCCATTTGATTGATTAGCTTTTAAATATCCTAAAAACTGTTTCTATTAAAAGGGAATGCAATTATAAGTACGAATGCATCTATATTTACATAATATGTCGATGTTCATATACATTTAATTTCATTTGATATCATTTTAAAATATGCACCAAACAACAACACCCACATTTACTTGTTTTGTGATCACATCTATCCTAAAGGCGCCTTTACTTTGATAATCCTTGCTTTTAATTAGAGCACACGTCATGGGTATGCATACATATACTTATACTCACATACATACATTCTTATGTTAAATAAAATATGTTCAAACATCAGTGTTTGTATGTATGCAGCTACCCAGCGAAAACTAATTTTTCCACTTAAGTTAAAAAGTAATATTGAAGATACTGTCTTACCGAATAACTACTTAGTTTGTTTTTTAGAGTCGTCAAAAAATTTATGACACTTTCATGCTTATAAATGTACTTACTAAATATATGAAATTACTAGTTAACAGACAGCAACTAAGAGGTCATTTTATAAGTGGGATCTTATAAAAGTCATAACTGGCAATGACAATTTGTCACTAAAATCATTACCAGTAACTCAATTTTCTGTTTAAAAATAATGGTGTTGGCAACAATCTCTCATAACAAATTCAAAAAGTTTTTGCTGGGTACTAATACAACATTTTAAATGCATGAGCTTGTGTTCGATTGTGCATACAATATGAAGTGAGAATTTGAATTTATCTTTCAAAGACATCAAATACGAATGATGCATATCGAAATGCATTCTTCCGTTGTGGCCGCAAAAGACGGCATTTTTAATTGAATTCATGATTACAAGTCATTAGTTAGCTAAAGCCTTGGCCCTCGTGCTATCGAGTCAACAAATGTATGAACTAAGAAAGGAGATTTATAATAGTGATATTAGGCCGTCAAACATTTAAGGCTTTAAGATAATATACAGCTTTTTTATATCAATAATAAAGCATAGTTCCTTAAAAAGTAAAAACTCTCAACTTTAAATAAAATATGTATATATTTTAAGAAGATTAACCCTCTAAAGGCATTTTAAAAATCAAATAAGTTTGATTACCAAATATTTCCTTTTAAAATTTCTCCAAAATTGAACTCTAAAAAAAATATTTCATATTGTTTTATTTAAAAAATAAGATTAGATAATTAAAATACTTTTAAAGCTTTTTTACTTTAAAAAATTAGAGGAGGGATTACTGGAATTTTTTAGTTGTTTTAATTAAATAAAATTGCTGAAAAATAGTAATTAATCAAAATTTTCTACCTTTAAAGAAGTTGCAGAAATTTTCGTAATATATGTTGAACTTAAATTCTTTAATCAAATGTGAATAACTTGTTTGACTACATAAGTACAAGAAAAAAAAATACTTTGTACTAAATATTATGCGATTGCAATTGCAAAATGCATAATATTTAGCTTAAATCCTGAAATTTTCGGGATGGTTTAGGTCCAGTTTTATATTTTTGGTGCTAATTTCGTCAAAAGGTAAGCTAGAAAGTATTATGGTCTTAAAACGAAATATTTAATAGTTTTTTTTTTGATTTTGTAGTCTCAAACAAACCAAGGATCCAGGTTTGGGACTTCGGTATTATTTTGTGTATTCATGAGTATAATCCAAGGGCTTAACGATTTGTCATAGGATGTAGTCAAATAGGTTGAGGACCGTTTTCACTACTTAGCGATAGTAAAAGTAAGGATATTATCTGATAGATAAAGCATTTTTGCTAAAATTAGAATTGGCCGACCTTTACTTTTAACGTAAGATTTGCTAAATTAAAATTGTCTGTACTAGATGAAAGCGCCACTTTTTCTTTTTCAACTTTTTAAGCATGCCAGTATGTAAGAGGTTGTAGTCTATGGTAAACAAAAACCAATATGTATTACCATAATTTGGAAATTATTTAATTTATTTTAAATGGAAGTTGAAACAAAATGAAACTTTATTGTTCAGTTAAGTTAAAGTTACTTTTAGTTATCACGTATTTTATAGCCAGCTCATGAAAGCGGCTCTAAATGGGTTGCGTTACACAACGGTAATAAGTTTGGTTATATTGCTATTATATAATCCTAAAGAAGCTAATGAAAAAAATGTTATGGTTATAGGCAAAATCAAATCATCTAAGCTGAAACTGAAAGATATGTGTCGATTTCATAAGGGTAGATGTTTTTAGAGCAACAAAGAGAGACATCATTGGAATCCTTTAGTTAGCAGAGGTGGATTTTGATGGATGGATGGATGTTCACACAATATTCAACCTTTTCCATTGAGATCATAACAGCTTTTAACCAATTATCTACTGCAACCGACATTGGGTCGGCATCCCATCTCCTTGTCAGCTCCTCCAACTCTTGTCTCTACGGCCAGGAAAATGTACCCGAATAAAAATAGCCAGGGCCTTCAAATTAATTAAATTAGTATTTGAATTTAAAGGCTAAAAAAGAAAAAGTCCAAAATAAATAAATACGTTGAATGTCCGATTTGATATATTTTTAGTTGTATGTTTATCAGTAAACGAATGTATGTGTGTAACTATTTCCTGCATACACAACCAACAAATAAATTTTAATTAATTCACTTAACGAAAAATACGCGATGCCCAGTATAAAATCCATAAGTATAAGATTAAATGTACATATGTGTGTACATATGAATGTGTATGTAAATTCATCTGCCTAAAGAGCCAACACTTAGTTCTTAATAATTTTTTTTTCTCTAGCCTTATTGGAGTTTATAAACCACAAGTTGTGTATATTATTTCAGTTATGGGTCAATGGTCTCCATACTCTTCATTTTCATGATTTTGTTTTTAATTATTTTTAATTTAATTGTCGCGCCTTGCGTTCGTATTTTTTTTAACATGAAATACAAAATATGTGTGTATATACATATGTATGTATGAAAAATGTCGATAACAGTCCAACAATAATATTTTCCATGATGGTCATTAAGAAAACTGTAATATTTTTATGCATATGTATGTATGTATGTATGTACATATAAAAAAAAAATTTACTTAAATTACAAACAATATTTGTCTGGCATTTTAATTCTACGAATTGTGATCGTAAAAAGTGAAATGTCAGTTATATTTTTAATTAACTCATACGATTATTTTATTCTTAAAAACAATTGAAACGGCAGAGATCAGAATATGATTAATTCATTAATTTATATTTGTATACATAAATTATAAAATGTTTATTAAAAAGATGATGGATAAGTTTTTCGACTTTATTTCCTTAAAAAGAAATTTCCCACCGAGTCATCTAGACTGTTTTTCGTGTAAATGTTTTGTAAATATATGAATATATCGCGCAAAAAATTTGTTTCTGTTTATTATTGTTCATCGTATAAAAGTTTCATATAAAGTAAAATTACAAATCGAAGTTTTATGATGATCAATTAAATTTAAATAATGTACAGAATATAGACAAAGTCAACTTAGAGTTTGTATGCATGTATGAATGTTTACATATGTATATGTGTATGTACTTGTGTATTTATATGTACAATGTTTTAAATTGTTATTACCTATAATTTTATCTACTATTTTATTGATTCTTTTTTTTCGATAACTACAAATAAAATTCTTAAAAGAGTCCGTTACAGTGTAATGTAAAGTACATGCAAACATTTTCCTGAATTCTTATGATTAAGTATTCAAAATGTGTCTAGTTTAATTTATTTTCATTTTCTATTTTTATTGCTTTTTCTCTATTTTGTGCGTTAAACACACAACGCATAATTTTTAATGTAAATCCAACAATATTCACATTTTTAATTTTGTTCCTCACCTCGTCACAGCTTATCCGGCCCCATCTATGCCAGAACTTAATTTAAATTTATTTAATGTTGGTCTTTTTAAATTCGTTTTTATTGTTTTAAGTTTTTTTTCTACATTTTGTTGTTTTCATACTTGCAACGGTTGTTAACTTTAAAACATTTTAATTGATGCTTTGCCAGTTCTGACTCAGGAGAGTGTTTGACCCCTGTGCTTTAACTTTTAGTGTTTTTTTAACGCACACAGACACTATGCTACATCTATAGCTTAAACCGCTGATACTTTGACTAGTACATAGAATAATGTAATGAACAATTTTATTACGGCTAAAAAACAATTTCACGTAATTAGAAAACTTTCAGGCTCTTATGAGAATTTTCTTTTTTATTTAATTTGTTTCTTTTGTTTTTTGTTATCCGACATCAATACCCCACAGTTATTGATACTCCTTGCGAACGTTTTGAGTATCCTTTTAAAGAAAAGCTCCATTTATTTTGAAACAAGTAAACGCGCTACATTCGGCTGTGCTAAATCTTATATACCCTTCACAAAGTGTATTTTTGTATGTAAATATTTACAAATCCGAAGGGCCTTAAAAGTGTTGGAAAACTTATTTTTGTTAATGATAAAAATTTTTTTTCTATGTAAGTTTTCGCCTATATCTTTGGGGAATTAGTCCAATTTTTATCAAAAATGTTTGTAGTTTATTTCAAATCTGCAAAACAATAATTCTTTTTGAGTTAAAAAAACATGGTCGACTTTTTTGCTTATATCTGGGTTTTGGGAAACGGGAATTCCCGCGTATGTACGTACCACTATTCCCGGGAAAACGGGAAATTAAAAATGTTCAGTATATATATATGTATTTAGAAATATACATATCTAATTAAACTAACTAACTTGGAAACTAAAAATTAAAAATTCTTGAAAAAAAGATGAAAGTTTTTAACATTAATACCGCTTTTTGATTATTAAGTGTTTACAAGGAATTTTTCTGCAATTTAAATTTGTTTGTTTTTTGTTGTTAATGTTATTAACAACATAATTTAATAAAATAATGAATTCTTAACTATATCTTGAGTTTTAAGTAATTAAATATAATTTATTATAAATAAAATATTCTTCCCGGGAAGTTAAAAAATCCGGTAAATCCAAAACCCTACTTATATCTCACCCGGTTAATAATGGTTATTACCAGTTTTCAATACGATTTTCTCGAAAATATTTCTAAAAGATGGATACCACATACAACTCCGAGGGACCTATGGGAGCTAGGAAAACTTTATGTCAACCAACACATGGACAGACGGACGGACATGGCTAAATCAACTTCCATGTCTATAAGGATCCAGAATATATATACTTTATGGGGTCCCAAAGGAATATTGGATTGACAAACCTAAAAATACCCTTGCCACATGTGTGAAGAACATGAACATGAAAACGTTGCGCATGTTGCGTCGATTTTAAGGCAGACGCGGTAGCCCTTCACAGTTGAGTCTCTAACGTTGCGTGGCTAAATTAAGGACGACCGGTTCAGAAAATAATCAGCTAACACTTGCACGTTGAATAAACACCAGATCTGAGTCAGTTGGTCCTCCCCGTGCGGCTTTTGCATACTTTAACTTTACGAAGTTTATGTCAATTCTTGTGTCTATACCCGTACCAGATCCAACTGACCCAGGCAGTTAAAGTTAATATCCAATAACCACCCCGTTGTTTTGCTTAATGAATTGGAAAGGACATCTACCTGTCGGAAAACATTTGTCAAATAATAAAATTCCTATTTCAGTTCAGCAATATTTTAACTTCATTATTTAATTTTGCTCTCACATTACAAGGACTTCATCGGCGAGGTATTTCATGTTTCGAATATTTCTTTGTAATGCTGATAAACTTAACGTTAGTATAAGAACACACTAAAATTTAATTAAATTTTACTATCACCCTTATTCTGTTAGGCGTCGTCAACATCGTTGTCAATTCTGAGACAACATCACTTTAACACAACATCAACACCAAATTGGTATTCTGTAACAGTCCTAAGACGACGTTGACTGTTTATCGATAATGTCAAAATGATACAACACACATACCTAGTATTTGAGTCAGCTGATTCATTTTGTTTACTTTTGTAGCTTTAAACACATAGACGACATGTGTTTAAATCGGTAGCCTGCCCGACCACAATTTGTCAAAATTAATATATACATACGATAACGTTAAAGCCGTCGCACGACCACCGTTGTTGTTAGCAACGATGGAAAATAGAGTGGAAATGTCAAATTTTTTTAAATATTATTGAATTAAACATAAAAAATAGCAAAATAAAGGTATTAGGG
>NDXZ01026889.1:0-10314 GCA_003055125.1 Paykullia maculata | reverse complement strand
AATCTTTAGCGGAAGGTGGCTCTATTTTAAGGAACACCACTGTATATAAACATATATGCCCTCAAATATACATAAATATTTTTAATTAATATGTCAACATGTAAAGTTTATTTTAACATTTTATCCTTCTTTTATATTTTGTAAAAGTCTCTAGATTGTTTGTAAATATTATCCGTAGAGAACAAAAACAAACACATTCATAAACAGATGTATGCATTTATATTGCACAAGGGTTAAGTGTTTTACCAACAAAATATTAAGTTTATTTTCTCTAAATTTAATTTACAAAAAAGGAAAATATCTATGCAATAGCACTTTTATCCCTATTAGTTTTAAGACAAGGATATTTTTCACAAAAATACTAACTTTAGTGAGCGCATGTGTGTGTCTGTGTGTGGCTATAAATAGTTGGAAAGAGAATTAAAGATATTTCATTATTTTTCTACATACATAGTGAATGCAAATATGCATGTGTGATTGTTGCATTTATTTATAAAAATACATTTCATACCTACAAAAAAATATATGTATCTCCCAAAAGATATCAACATGTTGATTTTAAGTAGCTCTACAAATTGGTAGAGTTTAAAACTTGTTTATAGAAAAAATATATATGAGGTCTTATGCACATGGGTCCTAGAACAGAGCTTAGTATTAGACAAAAAACAGAGAAAACATTTATGGGAATTGCAAAATACTTTGCCTTGTTCTGCTCAAGGGTAGTGTTCTTGTTTCAAAATGTTTGCTTATATTTAATGTTTAATCTTATAACTTGTGATATTTTTTATTTTTTATTGGTAAATTCAATTACTTTTGTTTTTGTTAAATTCGATAACCTGTATCACAGGATATGTTTACACTGTGACCACTTAAAAACTTTTTACTTTATATTCCTTTCTACTAAATAAGAATAACTATATTCAAACTAATATTTGCTGTTGTTGTGTACGTTTGTATGAGCTTTAAGAGTACACAGAAGCGGCTAACCCCAGAATGTTCTCTTCTGGTTTAAAAGGTTTCTTCTGTTTTTATTTTTGTTAATATTTATTTAAAGTAAACTAATTCTCATGAGTTAGTGACTGAGTGACCACTAGAAGGAAAATATAAAGAAAACACTGGGCTACAGGGAGATCAAGAGACAAAATCTAAAAAGTTGTTTAATGCAGTAAAATACATAAAAAAGTTACACAGAAACTCTAGATAGTTAATCTAAGGCTTTATTAGTCTATGAAGTAGCTGCAAAAAATTTTTGTTTATAACTGTACAATACACAAACTTTTATGTAACATGTTCATATATTGAAACAAAATATATCAGTTAGTATGAATTATCTACTTAATAAAATAAATAAAAATTATCTATAAAAAAATTAAAAATTAAAAAAAATTTAGCAGGATTTGATAATTAGATTTTTTGTAAAATCAAAATGTTACATCACCATTTCTTATAAATATGGCTGACTTAAGTTAATAAAGCACTAAGTTTTCACTTTGACTTTATATATTATCACCAACAAAAGAAAAAATACGCGATCAGGAAGTGTTTTTTGCAGCAACTGAATCATTTTACGGGTACCATTTTGTTAAAACTGTATCAGTATAACTCCAACTAGGCAGAAAGAACTTCCTTGTCTTAACGACACATTGAGCTCCAGCAATGATCACTGGGCAACACAGTCTCAATTTTTCGCGACTTGAATAATCGAATTTGGTAAGAACTATTTTAAATTTCAGTCATTTCGGTCATATTTAATCCATTTTTGATATATTCCTGGTCGCTAGATTTTTAATACAATGACTTGTTGCTTTTAGTCACGTTGCAATTACCGTCATCTTTCCGACAAAATATGTGCAACATACTTTTAGGCGTTAAAAAATTGGTACTTCGTTTAATGTAAATATTTAGTCGGATCTTAACGTAAAGCTGTCGTATATTTTCCAAAAAAACGAATATTAGATTAACGCTAGATTGGATGGAAATGATATATATTTGCATAAGTAATGCAAGAACAATATTTTTGGTGAAAGTAAATGTCTTTGAAAGAAAAAAATAGTATTGTTTTGAAAGTATTCTATTTTTTAATGGCGGATGTGTTTTATTAAAAAAATTGAACTCGGTGCCTCACACATGCAAAGCGAAACTGACCTGAAGATAATATAGAAAAAATGAGAAGTGAATAGGAGGCAATTTTTAAATAAAGTAATCTCTTTAGCGAATTCGATCATAAATTTTAAAATACCCGACTCCCGAATTTCTCAGTTTAATACTATGACAGGATCATGGCTTGAGTAGTAGTCAATTTGTCAACAATTATCATTACAAATATTTGTTTTGATCACACTCAAGACACCCAAAGTCGACAACAGAAACATTTTTTTTCACCCGTGCCGGGGATTGAACTCGGTGCCTTACACATGCAAAGCGAAACTCTTGATCACTGTCCTGAAGGTAATATAGAAAAAATGAGAAGTGAATAGGAGGCAATTTTTCAATATATTAGAGAAGTTCTGCATTTTCCATTAATATTAATTGAAAAAAAAAAAATAAATAAGATTGCAGGTATTTTTCATTTATATTAAGCAGACTAACATTATAATAAGATCAGTCACCTAAATGGTCGTTATTGGTATACTGTTGGTCATAAAAGTGCCGGTCGGCAAAGTACAGGATTATATATATGTATATATTTCTTTAACTCCCACTGGAGCATAGGGCGCCAAAAGGGTATAGGATTCCTATTCCCTAAAGTGGTTTAAATTTAAGTCGACTCCGGGCAATCCTTTTGAAGTCACACCGACATCATCACGACCAAACTGTGTTGCTTGTGAACATATCTCTAAACTAATCAAAAGTTTTCTATAATTCAAAATAGAAAATATGTAAAATTTGATTTAACTTATATCGAAGATAAATATTTTTTTTAATGATAAATTCTGCCATCACAATGAAGATAAGTGCACCACTTATGTTTACGCTTAATTTAATTGTATGAATGTTTTTACTAGTGTCTGTATACATGTATGTAAGGAATGTATTTAAAACTATTAGTAGTAGTTCATTTAGGGGCCATATATGTAAATATGTGTGTATAAGTAACATAGTTTTTCTTTATTTTCTTAATGTTATTGGTGTAAGTGTGACCTAAAATGCTAATATGTATATTTATGTTTATATGAGTGCTTATGTTACAAGTATATACATATTTGCATGAAGGGATCCCTAAAATGCCTCTGTTTATAAGTTAAAAACCAAAAAAATATTTGGTACAACAAAAAATTATCCAAGAGAAATTTAAAGGCATTACATACATAAGTTTAAAATATGTTTTAGTACTCATATGTCTGTATGCTTTTAAAGAAAATCGAATTTCAATCGAATTAAATCTAAACTCACAGGTGCTTTTTTAAAAAATTAAGTGGATCATTTGTGTTTTTTTTCATATTTTCCTGCTACAACTAAAATCTACCAGTTTTGAAAAACTTTTACTTCACTCATATCACTTTCTCTTTATACACACTTCTTTAAGACTACTTCAAAAAAGTCCTCAGTTTCACATCAAGAAAATTTTCCAATGTCGTTTATCATGTACCTATAATTATGATCTCTAATGCTTTTACACACAAATACATACATGTATCATATTCATTTAAGTATCCATTGTTAGTAGTTGTAACGCATTGTCTTTTATTTTGGTTATATATATTTTTTTTTTTTTGGGCTCAATGCCAACAAGTTACAGAGCATTTTCTTAAGTATTGTTTTGTATTTTTCCCGCACTATTTTGCTTCTCTTTTAATTTATTTTCATTTTTTATTTGCTTTGTTTTCATTCTACCTCTTTGCCACATCCTGTCTTGCTCCCTAGTTTGTTGTCTCAGTGTAACAATTTAAAACAATTTTGCTTACAACTTTATGTTGCAACAAAGTACTTGACAATAGCAGTCATTTTAACTCCACTCGGGCTCACTTTTTTTCTTCCTCATTTTGTAATAGAAAATATTAAACAAAAAATAATTTAAAAATACACACACACTGGAAGTTAAAAACAGAGATGTTAGAGGAAAACATCTTTTCCTTATTCTTTTAACTATTAGTGTAGATGTAACAATTCTATCATTAGGGGGTTCCTTCCTGTTGCTATTTGTAGTCAGCACAGCAAGCTGTGGAGCAAAACTGTCACATGATTTAAACGCTTTTTTTGTTAAACAAACATCAATAATAACAATTCCAACAATAAAAGAAATCTGTATTTTGTTAAGCTCTTGATAGAGAAATTTTAATTTTCTTAAGGAGACATAAGTTTTTCTGTTGCTGTTTCTTTTTTGCAAACAATGCAAAAGTGTTGACCTTGATAGAAACATACATTAATATTGTAGCTAAAACAGCACAAATAAAATAATGGATAACAAATGAATTTTCTACTAAAAAATATATTCAACATTAAGACTTAAAATAATAGAAAAATGTCTTTATATATTTATAAAGACAAGAGTAATTTTTTTTTGTGTGCGACGCTTCATTGAAGAAGAACTAAAATGCAAAAAAATTTATTTTACAATAAATTCATTTATTATTTTATGCAAAATCAGCTTAATTTTATTTTGGGCCACAAAATTTCTCTTCAGGCAGAAAACATAATTAAAATCATAGTGATTCATAGTATGTATTTTCTAAATAAAAGAAAATTGTCTTTCTTATAGATTTAAAATGAACTCTAGCAGATGGTCACATAAGAAAAATATTTGATAAAATATATTTTTAAAATTTTGTGTAGTATTGAATTAAATCTATAACAATTAAATAGTTGACACAGAGTTTCATTGAAATTCATGGCATTTTGATGTTATTAATTTTTTTTTGTAATGAAAAATTTACTTCTTTGGAAAATTTTTAATGAATTTTTGATTTAATTTATTGTTATTATTTTTTTGCACCAAATGTAATATAATTTTTAATTTTTTATGAAATGTGTGATAATTTTGTCGCTGTACACAGAAACTTTTGGTAAATGCAAAGTGTTATTAAGATATTTCAATAACTCTAAAAAATGTTAATAAAAAAAAATTGCTTATTTGGTTTTTGTTTTTAAATATTTTAAAGAACCTAATGGCCAGTTTTTGACTTCGTATTTAAATACGTATTTAGCTAATTGTCATATAAATTAAAGTAACACTTAAATGCAGTTTTATGTTTTCAGTGCTAATTTAATGTTCTTATTTAAATGACACAAAAGTATGGTAGCATCATCAAATGTCAAATGAAAAAGTATGGTAACATCATCAAGTAGTATATTTTACAAAAATAGCTGATGAATAGAAAAAATATTATTGGTTTAACACCAATTATTAACATAAAAATCACTTTAATTAACTCTAAAGGTGTTAGTTGAACTGATGTTATCCCTCCATGTGTTTGTATGACAATAAAGTTTAATATTTTAATCAATTTAAAAACAAAAATAAGGGCAACAAGAACAACTAAAATAAGGGCAACAAAAACAACTGTCAAAATCATATGGTAATTCATAAAACTTAAAATATGTGCGAATTTATAAAAAATATTTTTTTTTAAATTTCTAGAAAAAAATTAAGTTTTAAAATGCTTTAGGTTTATCTTTCCGCCTTTGTTAAAAGTATTTTTAGATAATTTTTTATTTATTGATTTTTTTGGTAAGTTTTAAACTTTTAGTGACTTTTCAATAAATCTGTTAATTTTTTAAAAACATATAAATAATTTTTATTAACCGTTTCCGTAAATCTTTTTTCTTGCCTTAATATATTTAAATTTACATGCTATTTTCACGTATTATTAGTTATAGGATAAACAAAAAAAATCTGTTGCATAGAAAAAAGAGTATTTTATTAACCAATATATATTTACCCCCATATTCATAAACAATTTTAAAGTTTATTGAAGGTTTATTGAACGAAATTTTGATACAAAAACCGTTCAATAAACCTTCAGTAAACTTAAAAATTGTTTATGAATATGGGGGTTAAACTATAAACAAAATTTTAGTTAATTGCAATAATAATACAAGCCATCTTCAGTTTGTAGTTTAAAAAACTCAGTCGTATGCCCCTTAATTTAATTTAACTAAAACATCTACTTTGTATTTCAAAAGTTCTCAACGAAATTCTTTAAAAACCTTAAATTATTATTCAGACCGAGATTCTACAAGATAAATTAAATATCAAATAGATTTTTTATAATAACTTTAAATTCATAATAATAAAAATAACAAAAAAAAAATTTGGAAAAATTAATAAAAAAAAAGTTAAAATAATCAAAATAAAGAAAAATGTTGGGTTGATTGTCATAAAAAAATCCCCTTAACAGAATTTTTACAAACTGAACTTTTTCCATTGTGAATTCCCCCATAATCATATTGAGTTTATAGAAACATATTTAAACAACTAATACAACTAAAAGGTGAAAGAAAGAGAGAGGAATAGCAACAAAATAAAGAAAACTTGCAGCTCTCTACCAATACCAGCTACAAAACTAAAAATATTAATATTAAAATTGCAATTTAAAACAACTAGGAAGGAAAAATAAAAATTATTAGAAAATAAGTTAAAATAGGATTTAGTGGGTCAATGGATGATCAATGGGTCACACCCTAAGTTTAGGTGGTAAACAGGGCTAAAGTGTTTTTAAATAATATTGAGGTAAAGAGAGACTTATGTGAGTTTTTTCACCTTTCAGATATTTTGGTTAAGTTCATATTATTCGACCTTAATCCTTCAAACTAATATTTTGAAACTTTTTTTATTTCCACCCAATTGAAAAAACTTAAGGCCATCACTGCTAATATAGATGCAGTTGGTATTTCTAGCTTAAACTGTTTGTGTGAATATAGCTGTACTAAACGCATTAAACTTTATTACCCTTTCGACGGCTATTAGAATTTTTTACGTTTTATTTATATTTTTTTCTATTTTCAAGCAAATTTTTGCTTTTACTACAACAACAATAAAAGCAACAAAAACAACTACAACAATAAATTATAAATTTTTCCAACTAAATTTGATTAACGCATTTTATTCTGCAAGTGACAGTTTATCCTTATTTTGTTTTAAGTAGCAAAAGCAGTGCCAGCAGTAAAGACATCATCACAACTTCATCAGTGATGAAGGAGCAGCAACAGAAACATTCCATGTGTCAAGTTGTTGCGAAAAAAAAATATACGTAGAACGTAAGTTCAGTGGAAAAAGTTACCAAACAAATAAGAGTAATAAAAAAGGGATGGAAAAAATTAATTTGTTTAAATAAAAACTTTTCAATTTTAAAAGTGACGAAATTAAAGTTTATATGCTACGAAAGAATTGCTTATAGACTTATGTTTAATTTAGTTTGCTATAGCAAATTGTTGTTATAATTTAAAAAATATTTTTTCTATAAATTTAACCCAAAACATAATTTGCAAATGTCTTACAAAAACTTTAAATATATGCAACTCTATTAAATCGATTATTATGCCGCCAGAAATAAGATTTTCTTTTAATTCAAAAATAAATAAATATTTTTTTACGATTTAACTTTAACTTTTTCTTAAACTTATAAATAATTAAGAATTCTCACTACGCTAAGTTGTGCCATTAAAAAATCATGTGCTTCTCTTCTCTTCTTTTTTTAGTTTTTATTTTTGAGTTACGTTTCATTTCCGGCTGCCATATGGGATGTCATAGTTAACTACAGGTACATGAATTCGCACGTCACACATTTATAAGAAAAAAGTTTATAAGGGCACAAAATTTCACTTAATTTTCTACAAATATATTTAACTGGAAATGTTATATTTGTACGTACAAACATATATGTACTTTACACACATACGTTTTAATAAACGAAAACTATCTTATTTTAGAGATAATGACGTGATGCATACCCACACACTCGTATGGATGCAAAGGTTTGGTAACGTTTTTAACCCAGTGGAAAATGTACGAAAAAGCCAAGACAAGTTATATTATTATATTTTTTTAAGGCGAATAAGTGATAAATTATTACTTACATATATCACATATGTAAAATAATATTTTGTAAATTTACAAAAGGCTCTATTCAATTTTCATATTATCGAGTGGTACTTTAAATATATTTATCCATACAAAAGCAGATTTGAATGCAATTTGGCAAACCAATCGTCAACAACTTGCTTTAATTATCCTATGTCTTAAATTCAAGCAGATAAATCGCAGGAATGTAATATATCATATAACATACAATATCATTTAGGCTTTTTAAACAAATTTTTACATATGAAAAAGATAAAATCTATTAAGTAAAAACGTATGTCTCTATGTAATAAAAAAAATTAATATTCTTTGTAGACAAGAATAACATGAGACAATTTTAAATTTTTGGTTGAGAAGGTTTTTATTACTACTCGGCTTTTGTATTCTGTTATCATTATTCTATTGCATACCCTCAATATATAAGACAAAAGTCTGAAGGTTTTCTTTCTATGACCATTTTTCAACAGTATTTTCACACACCTGTGTCTTGTGCAAAAAGTCTTTCAATTTTTTTAGTTTCCGCAAAGGAAAATAGCAATCGTTTTCGACTGACAAAAAAAATTATTTTTTAAAATAAATTACCGTAAAATAAATCTCTTTTGTTAAGTTTTATTTTAAATTTCCTGTTTAAAGAGATGCTGAATTTTGCTTTTTCTTTTTTTAAAAGCTAAGAATTAAAAATGATTAAAACCCCTACAGAAACCCCCTAAAACTAATTTTCTTTGGCTTTACATTTTTTTTAAATGTTATTTTTCCAGTTATATTAAAACACAACTGTATTAAACAGATGGCCAGTTTGTTTTCTCTATAAAAAACGGAATTTTGGCGGTGAATTAACGAAGCGGTATAAAACAAAACTGTGAAAAGAAATATCAACAAATTGTTAAACGTAGCATGTGGTTTTTATTGTTGAAAATTTATATTAATGCCTAAAAATGTTCCCTTAATTGTATTTTTAGGTTTTTATTTTATTTTAATTATATTAATAATTAATTTAATAATTATATTTAATTCTGGCATATTATTAACATAAATTTCCTTGAAAACCAATAGAGTTTTATTCAAAATTCCCACAATATTCAAAATTATCGCGATTTGTGTGGTAATTGTTTGTAATTACAAAGAAAAGAAGACCCAGTTTGACAGCTGATTGCTTAGGATTAGTTTAGATAAACATATTTTTAAAGAAGAAAAGATGCATTTTTGTTTTTTAACAATGATTACAAAAAAGTTAAAAGTCTGTTGGGCACAATACCGGACAAAATATAATCAGAGTAATGATCTGATTTTCCACCTTTGAATTTGAATTCAAGCAGACTGAAAAAATTCGATATCTACAAATTTCTTAAGTATCAAAACTCTGCGAACTATTACGTATTGAGTTTAATTACACTATGCGACAGTCAAAATCGGGATGGGATGAAACCAACGGAAAATGTTATATCGGTAAAAAAGAAGTTATACGTGTCCCGGCGTTTCGCTGGGTCACATCTAGGAATCGAGATATATCGATTTGAAGTTAGTAACTATCATATAGGGGAAATTGTGACCTTGGTGGTCTTTTTTTTGACATAACTCTGACACTTTTTTTACCGTTTTGGATTTTTTATGAATTAAAAATAAAAAAATTCAATTTTTTAGACGTGATTAAGCGAAACGCCGGGACACGTATAACTTCTTTTTTTACCGATATAACTTTCCCCGGTAGTTTCAACTCTTCCCGATCACTGATCCCCTACCATTTGTCACACAGTGTTATCGATAGTCTCGAGATGTATCGTTTCATTCCCCGTCGTATACCGGTTTCTAAGTGCTCATGTTAGATTACATTTCTTTAATGAACATATTCTAGAAACGAGATGGCCAATTAACAGACTTTGAAAATAACTTCATTTAAGGTTTAAAATTTTTCAATTAAACCATTTTGCTACAATCATTTTGCTTTGAAAAGAAGCAATTTTTAATAGATTAAACTGAAACTAAAATTTTTTAACGATGAACTTAAAACCATTCTTATTGATAATTATAATTGTATTTATAAAACTAATATGAAAATAAAGAACAAATTTTAAAAATATACAGTGAATATATATATATATATAGGCAGTGTTGCCAAACTAAAAAAATATTTCTATAATGAAATATAATTTATTGCCAAGCCCCACAAAATATTTTTTTACTAAGAATCGGCCAAGATATTTTAGCTGGAATAAATACACAAAAATTAAACTACTTTACTATTGCCCTTATTAAATCTTATAGTACAAATTTCCCACAGGGTGCATGTGGGTGCA
>NDXZ01026867.1:18683-29386 GCA_003055125.1 Paykullia maculata | reverse complement strand
TAGTTTAGTGCATTATAATCAATCAAAAACTCGATTTTTATTTTTTTTGCTGTTACGGCTTTTGCATATTAGGTGACGATATATATATAAAAAAATAAATTAAATAAATAATTGCTGAATAAAAAGTTTACTTGGTTGCTCTTAAAAACAAATAAGCATGTACCAATGTTTAGTTATTCACGTATGTGATGGATTTCGATTTCGACTCAAAAACGAACTAAAATCGATAAAAGTTGTGATGGGTTTATTTTATTCATTTTCCAATTTTTTTTTTTTTAAAGATATGTATGTATGTCGAAATCCATACATAAAAAATAAAAATAAAACAATGAAAGCAGTTGATTGTTTTAAACAATCTTTTTTGTTTTCGATTATTATTCCTAGCTTGTTCAGTGTTCAACTGAACGTCGACCAGTCATGTTATGATTGTTATACACCGTGCCATGTGTTTTTTTAATTATAATTTTTTTTAATAAATATTAATTATTAATTAATAAAACAAATAAGTTCGTAATAATAAAAACATTTATTAAAAAAATTCTAATTAAAAAAAACACATGGAACGGTGTATAACAATCATAACATGACTGGTCGACGACTGATCAACTGCTTTCATTGTTTTATTTTTATTTTTTATGTATAAATTTCGACATACATACATATCTTTAAAAAAAAAAAAATTGGAAAATGAATAAAATAAACCCATCACAACTTTTATCGATTTTAGTTCGTTTTTGAGTCGAAATCGAAATCCATCACATACGTGAATAACTTAACATTGGTACATGCTTATTTGTTTTTAAGTGCAACCAAGTAAACTTTTTATTTAGCAATTATTTATTTAATTTATTTTTTTATATATATATGTACTTACATACAGACATATGTTGGTATAACTTAAATTAAATAAAACTTAATCTTGATAGTCCACTTTACAAAATTAAAAAAATATATACATATGTACATATCTATACTTATTTTTGCCAATTGAGCCTAAATCATTATTACTTTAAAATGGTAAATAATGAAACATCATAATTATATGAAAAAATTTCATTCTTACATTAAATACATACATATGTATTTCTTTGGTCTTGTTATGTAAGATTATTGTCAAAACTTTCATTTTATTTTTATTCATTTTCTTATTTCAAATAATATTATTTTTATTAAATGACACCTCAGACAATTGTTGCTTAGAATGAAATATGCCATTTAAGTAGAAAGCAACATTTATTTAGTAGTTAGCAAAAATGTACTATTAAATACAGAAAATAGGATTTACACATTCAGTAACTGAAAAATTGTTTTTGTGGAAAAGTAAATTTGATTTTAAATTTTACTTTAGTTTTAATTTAACACAATATTCGGATTTGTGTTATTTTTCTTTGTTTATTTAACGTTAATTTAAGAGATATAAAAAGAGAATTGGCGAGATTTAGAATTATACACATGCAAGTTCTGGTTAGAGTTGCTAGATATAATTTTTAAAATTAAAATTAGCACCACATAATTCCGTTTTAATGTAAAAGATATGCCTCAATGTAGTACTTAAAACAAAAGTATGTTTTTTTTCCCAAAATTTATGCAAAATTTATGTCAAAAGGTGTTTAAAAAGGAAATTAAATTACAATCTGGCAGCTAAGGATTAATAAAACTCAAACATTTAAAAATTCGGTCGCATTTATTTATGAAAAACTTCTAAATTTGCGTTTTAAGTGTTTGTTTTATTTTATCTCCCAATAATGTTGTCTTATAAAGTAAATCTATATAACAAGTTGTTACTACAGCAACAGAAATATGCTGAAAAATTGAATTATAGTTAACAGCAACATATGATGGAAACGTGTGAATAATCCCGACATTTTTTCCACATTTGCGGTGAAGCGATTTTACAGAATGTCGTAGAGTCAGCTGTTTGATATCACTTTGATATAACTATTAAATTATTGTTATCAAAATAGTTGGGAAATTTAATAAGAAACCAAACCACTGTTAAATTAAGGATACATTTGTTTATACGAAACAGCGTTCAACATCTTGAATATGGCATATGAGCATTAAAGCCAATTTCCTTTCTAACAAGCAATACTGTAGGATTTAGTCAAGGGAAAGTTTAGAAAATTAGCTTTGACAAATTGACAAAAAATATTATTTGGTTTTACAGTTGAAAAACAATCACAAGAGTTGATAAATTGTAATATTGAGTTTTGTTTTAACTTAATAACTTATTTTTTCGAGAAAGCAAAAGTGTTTAAAGTTTTGAGGTTTTCGAAAAAGCCACAGGAAGTATATATATATCGCGTCTTACATCATACGGCACAAACCAAGAACAAGATTAAAGCTCACAAATTTGCTTAATATTAATTTACAAAGTATGTATTTAATGATTTTAGATACATAAAGTAATTTAAGCTGAGTTGAAAAATATTATTATCGTCTAAGATTCAAACCAAATCAGCATAAATTTCTAGGCTCGAGACCTAAACATATTTTCTTTGAAGAGTAAAAATAAAACTTTAACGTAATTTGTTAAAAGGATTTATATTTTTAATTATTTTTTTTCAAGTGATGAACATAGACCGCAATTCTACAAATGCAATTTATATAGAAAACTGTTACTAGTGCAAGCTGAACGTTCTGCTCATTTAATACAAGAATGATATGAAATGCGTTAATTTTTCTAAAAAACTAAAAAATCTAACCAGCCGTCTATCTGCCTGTGTCACTTCTTATGCATTTCAATCAAAGAAGGGGCTACATTTTTAAATATGTTGAAATAAAATTCAATATCCAGAAATTACTGACCATTAAGGTAAACCTTCTTGATTTTAGTTTAGTCAGTAGAGCCTCTAGACACAAAATTTTTCCTAAATAAAATATATAAATATTGGACCAAAATTGGAAAAGAAAATGAAAAATTAAAAAAAATGTATTTCAAAAAGTGTCAAACATTGAAAGTATTTCAAAAAACTTGGCAACTCTAATTTTTTCAAGTTCTAAGTTTATACCTTCAATATTTAAGTTGTAAAATTATATTATAATAAAACAAGTAAGAAATAACAAACGGAATGGCAAACCTATATTGGCCCTTGCCACATGTGTAAAGGATATAAAATGGTTGTTTTGTATTACATTTTTGTCTGAGAATCGCAGTATATCTAACTGTTAAAATTTAAAAAAACAGTAGTCAAACTCTTTCACTATTGTTTTGATAAGATAAACACATATTTTGTAATGTTGCTTTTATTGTAACGCAGCTGGTCTGGTTTTGACACATTTGTACATATGCACGTATGGGCATAAATTGTATGTGTAAGAACTAGTTACACAAGGTATACCGAATTACGAATATAAATAGTTATGTGTATTTTCCTTAAGCAAAATAACCAATGAAAATTGCTAGTAAATATGACAAGAAAAAAACATGTCTTTTTATGACTGCAAAATGTTAAATATTTTACTATCATGTTTTAGAAGATCAAAACTTAAATTGAATATTACTCATACGCATTGTAAAACTTCCTGCCCAATAAAACATACATTTTTACAAATTGATACCATTTCTCTATTAGGGTAACTTCTTAAAATTTAGAACATGAAATAGAAGCAATTACATATGCAGATGATTATGCTACTAATTATGTACAAGAAATCTTACTGAAGAGAAATATACATATGCTTCAAGGATATCAAATATATAACACTCAGAGCTATTGACTAGACAGTGTGTGTGTGTGTATATGTGTAACATTTAAATGCTACAAAACTACCATATGCTGTTGGAAATGGTAATGTAGCCACATATGTATGCATGTAGTTTATGTTAAATTTGATTTAATTATTTAAATAAATTGTTTATTTTCCAGTATTTATGTTGTGTGTCAGAGTTACATATATTTCCTGTAAATGATATAAGTTTATAATTAATTCAAGGAAATTGTGGCTTTTAGTTTTAAATAAAATAAATAATTTAAACACAACACAGATTTATATTACTCAAAGAATTTGATAAAATAATTAAGTTGACATTTCATTAAGGTCCAAAAAAAATAATTATACTGTAAGTTTCAATAAATATTTTAAATATTTAGAGCACTCAAATATTAAAATAATTATTATAAAATTTGATTTTATAAAACTATTTATGCAAATAATTAAATATAAAACAAAAATGGAATTTATTAAGTGAAGGGTATTAAACTCATTTCAATTGGAATTTTTTGAATACAAATATTTTATTTTAGTTTTGTAAGCATTTCTTAGTTTACTTATGATTTAAAAACATAATTTGAATGTTATATAAAATGTTTTACAAATCTTTTTTCATTTGGATTAAAAACATTTTTTAATGCTTTAAAATAAGACAGAAATAAGACAAAAGCATTGAATTTTTTTCAATTTAAATTAAAAATATATAACAAACAACAAAGTACAAAAAATATTTATCAAACAAAATTACACACGTAATTTTTGCAATGCAGTATTTTATTGTAATCAAAACTTTATAAAAACTCACGTGTAAATTAGAAAAATGCTGTGCAGTTTAACTATTTCTTTATTTTATCCTCTAAAGAAAAAATCTCTTATTTCTCTCTGTTCCTAGCAGGAAATTAAAAAGTCATTTCCCAAAAGCGGCAAGGATCTCCTAATGCTTTAAGCAGTTTCTTTCATAATAAGCTTTTATCAACTTATGAGGCATTATAAAAGGGAAGTAAAATGAATAAAATAAAATACAAAAGAAATATTAAAAAACAAAACAAATAAAAAAGGAAAATCCGCGCAATTTCTGCACATCTTTAAGAAAAATTTATTATTGTAAAGGTTTTGCAAGTGCAATAATGTGACATATCATGCTGTGCAAAATGCTTTTGCACGCGTTGTATGCAGTTTATTTTTCACAGCTAGAAGCCTGTGTTATAAGCATCTTTTCAAAAAGTTTTTTCTCTGTTCAATCGTTAAATACATATATTTGTTAATTATATGTATATAGTATAAAGCTTAAAGCCTAATGTGTAATAAATGAGTTGATGAACATTTTGAAAATTTGGCTGTAATAAACAAGTTTCAAGTTTTTTGTTATAGAAACTACACAGCAAAATCTTGCATTGCTTTGTAGTGAGTTAAAATAATAAAAGTTCAGTAGTTGCACTACTCACCTTTTGGCATTTTAACCCATTTATTAAGCACGGCGATGTCATTGGAGGCAAGTATTTACCACCCTCGCTTCAAAATAGGGACTTAAATAAGTCATTACCACCCTCGCATACAAATAAGGATTTTGAGAAGTTATTACTTGAATGTCATTAAATAACTACTTACTTATAATGTAAAAAGCTGCCCTCTAAGTTCCAAATAACGAATTTAATAAGTCATTACTTTTACAATATTATATAGCTACTTGCTTTTAATTAGTAAAATATTCAGTTGTTTGTATGGGCTTACAGAACTCATTATCAATAACGTAATATATTAGGCTTCCTAAGAATGATACTGAGATTTTTTACTTCTGTAAGTTACGTCTTACAGAAACACTTAGAAAAAACCTTTATAGTCGGTTTGAAAACTGTCACGAAACTCACAAACATCTGCCGAGAATATAATTACTTATACTTAAAGTATGTTAACCCACATAAGAATCACAATAGTTATTATAAGTAGCTCCTAACATTTTTTTCAGCCAAATTCTATACAGCTTTTATTTCTTTTTAGATTTTCGACAAATAATAATTAAGCAGAAAACTACTTTTTAGTAAGGCAGGCGGTATATTATACTCATTGAAAAGTATGCTGTTGAGTAAGAGCAAGCCATTACCAAGTTTTGCTGGGATAGAATAGATCAATTTAAATAGCTCTGGTCGCCTAAAGGTTTAAATACTCATTTCAAAAAAATGACATACAACTAAGATTAGCAAATTAATAATGAAATTGATGTTAATTCATTTCATCTCTTCTTTTGTGTTATTTTTCTTAATTAATTTAATTTAATTTTACACTTTAAGATCCATTTGCACTAAAAACTCAGCTTAGATTTACTATATGAAAAGACTTTACTAGTATAGTCTGATGAGGGGCTTTCTAAATTTTTGCTTGTATTTGGCTACGGTAAAATACGAGCTAGAGTTACATTATATAACAAAATTTGGTTGTGTATTTTTTTTTTTTACTTAAAAGGATCTTCATCCGAATCCGAAATTGATATCTCTTTTGATATACGAATTTTTAAAAAGTTGCGAATTCATTTTTTAATTCTAATCTAATAACGATTGTTTTTGTATTAAGCTTATATTTATTTAAACAAAGTTGTTTAAAAAAAGGCCACATCATTACTATTACCTAAATTTTTTTTTAAATTACGGGATTCAGGACTTAATTTTTTAAAATAGTCCCGAGTTTTTGGTATTCAAGATTTTGGGACACTTGGCATCACTTCTCACAACGAACTTTAAGCTGGATTTATTACATAGTCTGTTATATAATTCTATAATTTTAAAATTAAAACTTGTAATCTCTTATTAAAAATATACATAAAAAGTTAAAAACACTGACTATACAATTTCTGTATGAAGTACAAATTGGCCAAAACTTTTTTATTAACTTTATTCATTTACTATTTTATGTAATAAGCACAAACATACATATTTTACTAATGGCTTATTATGTTATAAAATAATTTTATATGTTAGAAAGTTTAAACAATATATGATGGGAGAAGAATTTTCTTAACATATTTAAAGCTATTAAATAAAATTTAAATATGTTTTAAATAAACTTATTTTAGTAAAAACACAAATGCGTAACAAATTCAGGGAAAAAAACAAGTAAGAACGTTATATTTGGTTGTGCCAAATCTTTCACTACGTGTATTTACGTAAAAAAATATTTTTTCCCGATGTCTCGAAAAAAGTTGTTTTTTCTTATATCTCAAAATTTTTTTTTTTATTTCTTAAAAGGCACGTCTAATTTCTGATTGTTTGATACGAAAACGCGTCCGTACAACATTGGCGGGCTGAGAAAACTTGATTTCAACAGACGGTAGTCGTTCTTTTGGCTAATATCTCAGTCAGTTATTAAGCGATTTTTCTGGGTTTCAATAGCAAACATTTCAGGAGAATTTCTGATTGTTTGATACTACTAACGGATCCGTACGACATTGGAGTGCGGAGAAAACTTGATTTCAACAGACAGACAGACGGACATGGCTCAATCGACTTCCCTATCTATAAGTATTCAGAATATATATACTTTATGGGGTCGCAAATGAATATTGTAGAAATTACAAACGGAATAACAAACTTATATATACCCTTACCACCTCAGGTGAAGGGTATAATAAAGTGATTTTGTTGGTTTTTTTCTTGATTCCCAAACCCTAGTTTAGGGAATCAAGAAAAAAATAAATTTCTCAGGAAATCAAAAATATAAAAAAAGTTTAGTTTAATGGTTTTTGAAACTTTTTGTTGCATTTGCATGTTTAAAGCATTATCTCCGAGTGCAAGTTTGTAAATCTTTTTAATAAATTAAACTTTAGCATTTTCTTTGACAAAGAAAAATCGCCGGACTTGCAAATGCAATTTTGAAAATGTTTGTTTTTGTGTCGGTAAATATTTAAAGTTGAGTCATCATTATCCATCCATTTTTATTTCCTTAACAAATAAAGTTTATAGGAAAATTTTGAAACAAATGGAGAAAGTTGTTCCTTTAATTGATAAATATCTCAGTCAATTATGAATTTTATGTACATCTTCTTTATGGATGTCACTTATAAATTCGTTTATTATTTAAATGATATCAAATAACATAAGAAATAAAATAATACAGGGACTATATTTTACTCTCTATATGACACCAGAGTGTAACATAGATTAAATTGCCCACCCTATATAGTTGTTTTGCTACAAACTTGAACAAAATTCAAATTAAACTATGTGTATTGTTGTTATTGGAAAGCAGTTTTATTTTATTATTATACAATTTACTTGAAGAGAAACATTATAGTAAATTTTAAGTTGCTTTGCCACAATAAAGTGCAGATTTTACAAGGCATAACTTAAAATTCCTTTAACCGCTGTTTAAAAAAAAAAAACACAAACTTTGTTTTCGACATTTTATAACCAACTTCATAAATCCAACCAAGTGAAATGACAAAATAAAAAATATATAATTTCACAAGTAAAACAAAATTTGTTTTTTTCCAGTTGTAATAAACCAAATTTTTCGTTTACGTATTAAAACATTTTTAAGGATTTCATTTTGGAGAAAACTATAATTCATTAAAATATTAAAACATTTTGTATTGCAACAAATTAACCCTAATTTTGCTGTGGTTATCTGTTTATTCTAAAAACTCAATTATAACTGTTTAAAGTAAGCAAACTAAAAAGAAAAGTAAATAAGTTTCTTTCACTTTTAATTATCTTATTTTTTTGTTGCAGTAGAAAAGTGTTTCGTTAAACAAAAACCACAGATTTCAGCTTTTAAAATTATGAATATTTCCTTCTATTGCGGTATGCACTGTTTTTTTAATAGCTTAAATACAAAATATTTTTATTATTAAAAACCAAATTTATTTTGAGTTTAAAAAAGATATGAATAATTACCGTTTGTTGGTGTTAGTTTAAATAAAACTTTTCTTTTCACCTAAAAAGTAGTGAAAGTGAAGGAAATATTTATAAAACTCAGAATCAAGAGCCAGAAGTTCAAGGGTGTTTTTCATTTGAAGGTTTTAAATATTCATTTATTTAAAAAGGTGAGTTAAATGGTAGTGTGAGCTGTATAAAATCTCTTAATGTTTTTAATACGAAAAAAAAATTGCAATAACTATGGACTAGATTTAATGCAAAAAAGTCTTGTTCTTATTTTAAAGTATATTAAATAACTAAGTATTTTTAAAAATGCTGGTTAAATTTGCTTGTAGCCCAGAAATAATGTAATGCTATTCTAAAAGAGATAAATAGCATTTCTTTACTCACAAAAAAAAAATTAATATAAACGCCAATTACCATACCCAGGTAATTTCGTTTGAAACCCTTTAAAAAATTTCTTTACGACTTCTTACAGAAAATATATATTTATAATCCGTCTATCAATTAAAGACTCTCTAGTTATATTAATTGATTATTGATGTCGGTTTTGCAGACTGTCTGCACAAGGGCCTAGGGGGATAAAATAAGGCTTTAATATTGTACATATATAAGAAATGTGTTAAAAATAAGCAAAACCGGCTCTGTGTTTTTAAAATATACAAAATATATCTAATTTTACTAGAAATTTATTAAATTCATTTTTTATAAAAAAGATTAAAATTTTTTACAACTTAACCCTTTATTAGATTTTCATTGCTTTTCTTAAAATTTAAAACCTGGTTCAATAATTCTAAAAGTCTTTAAATTAAATTTAAAAACTTTGATATACATGAGTGTAACACATCTGCTTTTATGCCTACCTCAAATATATGGCTTATTTCTTACTTTAGGTATCATCAATAGTTTTAAGGTTTAAAATTAAAAGGAGCTATATTCAGTTCAAAGTATGACATTCCCCATATCCCAATTATTCGGTATCCCTTAATAAAAAATTGTTTAATCAAATGTTGTTGTTTTCTTTTCATTTTAGAAATATACTTTACAATATTGCTGGGTAGTACAAAAAGATTCCACACAGCTGAATACAGCACTAGCACATGGTTGCCTTGGAGAATTTGACAAAAATATTACTTCATTTTCTAACACACTCGCAGTAATTATCTTTTGGTAGAATTTTCCAAAGAAACTTGTCTTGCACAATCACGCGAAATTTCACAACAATAGTTGAAAATTTTGTCTGTCTTAAAACCTGTTGTGTCTGTTTTCGCTTTGCAACACTAAAATATTTTTTTTAACTGGTTCTACATTTATTGAACTATGGACCCAGACATAAGGATATCCTTGTTATTATTTTTTTTTTAATATTTATATAAACAAATTTTTCAGAGTCAAGCCTTAAAAGTTTTTTCCTTTTGTTAAACGCTTTTATAAAATATTTTTTATAAGACCTAGTTTAAACTGAAAAGGTGGAAGAACAGGGGTTTTTTGATACCAAATTTATATTTACTAAATACATACATATGTATATTAAATTTTTTTTAAAAAATAAACTAAAATCCAAGGTTTATGTAAATTATACAATGCAATGGTGCAATGCATTTTTTTCACTTATTTCTTTTTTGACAAAAAATTAGATATATTGCGATATATTACATATAAACATTATTTATGGAAAAATCTCTCTGAAATGTAATCACCTTGTGTAGTTGCACTATGATAAATTTAACTTAATTTTTTCTTAAATTTCTTAAAAAGGTTAAAAAAACAAAAGTGATTATATTTGTGCTAAAATTTTATTTCACTTTTAATATTTTAAATATTTTTAAGGTATTTTATCTACCTATGCATAGTCATAGAAACTTATTTAAAAGTTTTTGACAAGTTTTATATTATTACTTCTTCTTAATTTTAAAGTAGTACAACAGTGTTAAGATTGTTTGCCATAACTTACTCCTAAATAAAGTGCTCCTTAATATAAATTTAAATAATACATTCAAAGCCACCTTCATTGTAGTCATAACAACATAAAAATTCCATAAATCTTGGTCATAACTATTGCCTTAGTTGTAAAACTATTTATGTATATTTTTATAAAATGTTGTCGGGCATACAAGAAAA